>MU611936.1:9267-63562 GCA_025201675.1 Cunninghamella echinulata
TTTTTAAAAAAAAAAAAAAAAGTTTATGTGCGCGTGTGTATGTATGTGTGATTGTTTATTATTATTATTATTCAACTTACATCAAGGCCTTGACCACCCATATCAACAGCAAGAGCATAAACATATTTACCATTACCGCTATTGACGATCTTGAGGCATTTATTACAATCAGTAGCCTTATTTAATGCTTGAACAGCAACAATTCTTGATAAATCAAGAGTCGCATAAGGCATTTCACATGCTGGAGGGTTATTTTTTAAACCAATAGGTGCTATAAAATAATAAATGATTTTATATTTACATGTACTTTTTTATATATTATATTTGCACATATATGTTGATCTTTTAATGTTTGTTTATTTATTTACGTAAACCAATATAGTCATTTGGAGTGATGGATGCACTTCCTGATAAGGATGCATAAGCAAAAGTTTTTAAAAGAGTGAAGGATAAAATGGAAACAAGCTTCATTTTTTTGTTTGTTTTCTTTAAAAAATAAAGAATGATAATACTGAAAAAAAAAAAAGAATTGATTTTTATTTAAAAATTTTACTTTTATACTTTTTTTTATTATTATTATCTTTATATATATAATCTAGAACTTTTTAAAATATAAATCAAATAATAACTCGATATTAGAGAATATAAAAGTGATTTTTATTTAAGGAGACAAATAGATGTTTTTATTATTTAAGCAATAAAAAAAAATTATTATTCAATTTAAAATGATTAAATGTCAATCGATTATCTAATTTTAGTAATATCCTTGACCTATCGAAATTCCGAAGTTAAAAAAAAAAACAATGAAGCGTTTATGTAAAAAATTAACCAATAAACTTTATTGTATATATATTCAAAAAAAAGGAAAAGAATATTCTACCACTTTATATAATAATTACAATTGAGTTAGTTTACGTAATAATATAATAATAATAATAATAATATAAAAGAATACAGAGTGTGTCCATTTTTAGATGATCCAACACATTGTTTAATTAAGACCAAATAATTGATACTGAATAAATAATTATTGGGTACAACATACGCCAAAATACATTACAACGAAAAATAAAAGTGGATTTGATTTCATTCTTGTAACCATAATATTCAGTCAATATTTCATCATCATCATCATCATCATCATCATCATCATTATCTTCTTCTTCTTGATTTTCTTGTTCTTGTTGATTATCAGGGCATGTATTTATTTGCAACCAATTTGTATATCTAAAAAAACGGCAATAATTACAACCAACTATAGGGCAGATGCCAAAAAAAGAAGTAGTGAAATGACAACGATGTTCATATCGGCTATTGTCTATCCTATCTAAAAATAATAAAATAGATAAATAAACATAAACTAACAAATAAAAATTTATATATATTCTATTATGATTTTTTTTTTTCATAAATATTACATACATACACGGTTCATTTTTAATAAAATAAAAGTTGTATCTATTTTTTTTTAAAAAAAAAAGATAATAATAATAAAAAAAAAATACGTTTATATAGTTTTCCGGGTTAAAAATATTATAAATAATGTCTTTTATGTTTATATATATACAATACCTAAAGGTGTCGAACAAAAGATTTATTATGTATATACATACAAATTGTATTTATTATTATCATTATTATTTTTATTATTTTTATTATTATTTCTATTATAAAAATACACGATTAAAGTAAAAAAAAAAAAAAAATTAAGGAGTAGATAATAGTAATAGCCAAAAAAAGATATTTTTCTTATTATATTTTAATATAACAAAATTATAATGCCCTCAAAAAATAAATAGAATTTACTCGCGCCATTGAACCGGGATCTTGAAATATTGACCCGCTTCGCCTTTCCCTGATACCGATAGTTCTCTGGGTGGTAAAATGCCACCTCTTAAATTGGTCTATAAAAAAAATCGATGAATAGATGATCTGGATTAGATATGATAATAACTATTTAATTATTATATATATATATATATATATATATATATATATACCTGTAATGAAGGATGAATGAATCTAGGTGGTCTTAATTTTTGGTCTCTCTCTTGTCTTAATTTAGTATATTCTTCTAAGGAAACATTTTCATGAATCATTTTGTTGAATTTCTTTTGTTTTTCTAAAGTAGTCATGACATCATACTATATTATTATTATCATTAAAAGTAAATAAATATAATATAAAATAAATTATAATATTAATTAATATAAATTATATATATGTGTAAAGGTGTTTTATTTCTATTTTTATACATATGTATTATTTTCATTTTACCGTTCTTGTACTTGGAGGATAATCATGACCAACATAAATACGAGTATCATCAGGCCAAGAAGAATATAATTTATGAATACTATTATACAGCTCAGTAGCACTTCCACCGGGAAAATCACATCTAGCTGTGCCAATATCGGGCTATATGGATATATTTTTTTAATGGATTATCCTTCTTTTTTTATATTTAGGTATATTCTTTATTTTATTTTATTATATTTTACCATGAAAAGAGTGTCACCAACAAAAGCGGCATCACCAATTTTATAAGATAAACAAGCAGGTGTATGGCCAGGTGTAGCAATGACTGAACATTGAATATCTTTTCCTAATACCCAAGTATCCCCTTCAGATATCAATTTATCAAATTGATCTCCATTAAAATGTAACTGATCAGGTCGGAGGTTGTATCGTTCTGCAAATACTTTTTGTACCTTGGTAACATCCTTTCCTATGCAAAATTCTGGCTATAAAAAAAAAAATCATCCAATCAAAATATATATATATAAAAAAAAAGTATGTTAAAAATAGTAACTTTTGTTTCTTTCATTGTTTTTTTTTTTTTTTAAAAAAAAAAAAAAAAGGAAAAATGAGTCTTACCAAGGTTGATAATCTGTCTTTTAAAAACCAAGCTGCAGTTAAGTGATCCTAAAAATATATACATATATACATATATAAAAAGATCATACGTTATTTTATACTTTTTGCTTTTATTTTATAATTTTCAATAATAAATAAATAAAAATTACTTACAGCGTGAACGTGAGTATCAATGACTTTTGTAACTTTAAGATCATGTAGTTTAATAAAATCAACAAGAGCGCTAGCCGTTTTAGGATGAACAATACCGCCTAATGGATCATAATCAAGCACTGAATCAATAACGTATGCTTCTCTACTATCTGTTTATATAATAATAAAACATTATTAATAATAGTAATAATAATAATAAGTACATGTAAAACAAATATACATATTGTAGAGAACCCCTCATACACACACATAAATATATATATATATATATATATATATACCTAAATCCGTAACAATGTATTGAGCAGTTTCAGTATCTTGTTCAAAAATAACATGAACCCATGGTGAATGATTGTTTTGGAAAGGTTGAATAGGTAACTCTTCCTTTTTCCATGCTGTCAATCCTCCTTCCATATTATACACTTGTTGAAATCCTAATTCTTTTGCAATAGTTGCTACTTTTAAACTACGTCTTCCTGAAGCACATTGAAATACGAGCTAATAAATAAATATAACAGTAATAAATAAACAAAAATATCTAATATATACAGGCTATTTTTTCTTCTTTGTTTATATATGCATTTATTTTTACTTACTTTTGTATGTTTATTTAAGTCAGATATTACAGCCGAAAATAAATTGGGTTGTTCTTCCGCAACATGATAAGGAATATTAAGAGCTCCCTTTATTTTGCCGCTGGCTTCTATTTCATTATGATCACGCACATCAATGATTTGGATATTATTTTCTTGATTGACAAAAGGTGTAGAAGGCAGCTCCTTTATACTTGTATATAATTGTTTAGGCGTAATAGTTTGCATTACAGGTTTGGTTGAAAAATAATGACGTAAAGTAGTAGTGGTAGTAGTGGCAGTCAACCGTGTTTGTTTTAAAAAAGAAGTTAAGGGAGAAGAAAAGAGGATCATATTTATAAATATATATATAAAGAAAACGAGTGAAAGAGAGAGAAAAAATGATGTCAAAAAGAAGCTTACTGACGTTTTTTTCTAAAAAAAAATAAGAAATATAAGCGGCATTTAAATAACCCATTCGTCACCAGTGCTAATCCTTTGTAATCGTTATGGCATTATGGTTTCACAATAAACTTTAAACCGAAAACGTGGGGAAAATAATATAATGGCGTGTTTTAAATTTGTTTCCATAAAATTATGGTTAAGCTATGAAAAACCAAGAAGATTATAAAAAAATAGGTTTAAAAATGTTATAGTTTAATTGGAATTCCTCGCACAGCGGGCTCTCGTTTTAATTATTTTTAAAATGAAAATGGATAAGATTGAAAATTTTATTAAAATATTAACGTGTATACATTAATGTTAAATACTTATTCTATATAGTTAATGAACTAATTGCCTTATTATTATTATATTATATTAGTATTAATAATAGTAAATTTGGCTTATAAGACAATGGAAGATGGAAGAATTAGTGCACTAAGGCTTGGAAAATACGTGGGATAGTCGGTTGGTAAGTCAAATGAAAATTAATAAATAAACGGGATATATGGTTTGAACATACTCTGATGCTAATTGGTGCTGATATCAAAGATATGTCCTTGCTGGTACAAATAATGGTAAGTAATGAAACGGTAAATTGGAGTTTTATCAAAATGAAAGATAGACATGATTAGTAGCATTAATATTAGAAGATAATGTAATTGTGGAAGTGTCAAACTTTACTGTAGGAATAAATATGGAATTGATAAATAAAATACTTGTCGATGGCAAAAGAGCGTGGTAAAATTATAATTTATCTAAAAGAACATGCCTATGGATGATGTATTCACCTACCAGCCAAAGGTTCTAAATATGAAGTAAAGTACTACCTGGTTTTATTTATGTATTATGTATATTTGTTTTAAAAAAAGAAATAAAAAGAAATAAAATAATGGACTCATGTCGAATTTTCAGGCACCGGTAAGCTACTCTAAAGCGCCCCGGCATAATAATTAATTAGTCAAAATCTCCAGACCTAAGTAATATGTAAAAAAACAAATTTAATATTCTGAATATATATGAAAAATACTATAGGAATATTAAAAAAGTATATATTTGATATTTTATCAGCAAAATTGGACCATCCTGTCAAAAAATAAATAAATTGAGTGAAGAAACCTCTTAAAACTCCTCTATTTATAAAAAAATAACAAAATGAAATAGTATGAATGAGAATATATAAAGAATAGTATAGTTGAATAAAATAAAAAATAATAGGAATTTATAATATTGAGAATTTGATTTTGATTTTGAATTATTTTATTGTTATTATTTTAAAAAAAAATTATAATACTGATGCCCATACCTCTAGTACAAAGAAATTCAGTGATGGGTTTATTTTAATTATTTTGTATATTGCTGATTAATATAATGACCAACATTATTGTAGTCATTCATTTTTTCAATAATAATAATAATAAAAGGTAACATTATCTACAAAAAACTATTGCTATCATAATTATTATTATTGAAACGTAAAGTATGTATTAAATTCAGTTTTAGTATTAAAAAAAAATAAAAAAATTGGCCAATAAAAAAATTACCCGGCGGAGGTAAAAGCTAACTTTCTCTAGCGCATTTTTTATTCTTATTTTTTTCACTTTCTCTTTTACTTTTGTTGTTTCTTTTATAAATTAATATATATATATATATATATATATATATATATACGGGTACTTTTTTCTATTTTTATTATATAACTAACTTATATTATTAAGAACATGCATATTATCATTGTTGGTGCTGGATGTATTGGAAGTTGTACAGCTTATTATTTATCAAGTAGAGACAATGTTAAAGTGACAATAATAGAAAAAGTAGACGTTGCTTGTGCATCGAGTGGAAAGGCTGGTGGTTTTTTATGGTATATATAAATCTATTTTTTTTTAAAAAAAAAAAAAAGAAAAGAAATATGATATATAACTAGTATAAAATAAATAATATCATTATTAATAAAATAAAATAATAGGAAGAAGAAAAAGGATAAAAACTAACACACACATACACACACACATATATATATGTATATATTTCTATACATATATTTTATTATTCTTATCAATATTAAATAGGCGTGATGGAAGTGGAGAATTATCAAAAAATTCATATAAATTACACGAACAGCTAGCCGAAAAATTAAAAGGGGAGAAACGCTATGGTTATCGCCAACTAGATACATATTCAGTGACAATGACAGATGACCATGAAGATATAACAAGAAGACCTTCCAATAACGAAGATCAAGTACCATGGTTATACCAACATCGAATTACACATATCGATCGATTAGCAGAAAAAAGGGATACAGCTCAAGTCCATCCAAAATTATTTACAGAAACCATCATTGAACAAGCACAATCTACAGGAAAGGTTGAATTAATAACCGGTATAGGTGTACAACAATTGTTATATCATGATAATAGTAATAAAGTAGCAATGTCAAAGATGGCTGTCAAAGGGGTTATATTAGAGAATGGAGATACTATCGTGGCAGATAAAGTGATACTGTGTATGGGACCATGGTCAAGTACTTTTTTATTAAATCCTCACACAATAGAAGAAAATGAAGAAAAGAATGTGACCATGACAAGTCGATCCAAACAAAAACAAAAATATTTACCCATTGATACAGCCAGAGCTCATTCCATTGTAGTACAAGTCCCTCGTACATCCCCTATCGGCGCTCAAGCATTATTTACAGCCATTTTAGATCAATCTAAATTATATGAACCTGAAGTATATCCAAGATCAGATGGAACTGTTTACATATGTAGTGCAACTGATGAAGCTATTCCTTTACCATCTTCCGCTGATCAGGTTACCATTGATCCAGAAGCTATACGATTATTAAAACGCCTATGTATTAAATTATCACCTCATATCATCAATTCTGTGCAAGATAATGTCTTGATTGAACAAGCATGTTATCTACCTATATCTCGTGATGGCCATCCTTTAATTGGAAAACATCCTCGGTATGAAAACTTATATGTTTCAGCAGGCCATTCAGTCTGGGGGATCTTACTTTCTCCTATTAGTGGCTTGATTATGACTGAACTAGTATTAAATGGAACTGTATCTTGTGTTAGTTATGAGGCTCTCTCTCGTATATCTCTAGATTCAAGAGCATAAATATATATGATACAAATAGATGTATGTAACTTAATTTAATTCAATTTAGTACGTTATTATAATAAAATTATTTTGTTGGCCTTTTATGTACTTTTTTTTTTATTTTTATAAAAAAAGGGAATAGGTGATCTTGGCGAGATATAGCTATTGTAGTATTTATTGTAAAAGTGTATTATATCTTTTGCCTGTTAAGGTACAACTTTGATAATTTTTTTTTTATCTATGGAATTCAAATAACATATTCTATTTAATCATTTATGTAATAAATAAATAAAAAATAAAAAAACATGATTTTTATATTTATTTGATCATCTATTGTTAGTTTCAACTTTTTATTTTTTATTTTTTGGGAATACTTTCCTAATATGGGGTTTCAACGTCAGATGATTTAAGATGAAATGCTATCGCAGTAATTTTTTTCCCTTTCCGTTCTTTCTTTTTCTTCTCTCTTTTCTTTTTTTTTATGGAGGATTATTTAATTATTTTTGAATAAATACGTAGTGAATTTCTTTTGTATACATTTATATATTTTATTAATTTACTCTCTACCTATTTATATTATGTATATATTATAATATCAATTATTATTACTATTATTATTATAATTAAAAACAACTACATACCTTTATATATACATATTTATAAATAAATAAATAAATATACTATATTATATTATATCAATTATCAATGTTCTTTATATTATTTTGTTTAATTTTCTTTGGCCATGTAACTTGTCAAGTATCACTTTATAACCCTTATTTTTGGTAGATAAATAAATAGATATAATAGTATAAAGACACCAATAAGTGTATCACTTTTAATAACACCATTCCATTTTTCTATTCTATTTTTAATAACCCTTTTTAGGACCGCTATTATTAACCCAAACTCGCGCTACTCCGGTTCAACTTATTCAATAATAGCTAACTCTACCAAAAAAACATTTTCTCAAGACTTTCAAACTGTTCTTTATGAAAAAGATAATTATGGTCATAGCGAAGTAAATAAGTATTCATATAATGTATTAAATAAAGAAAATAGGAAACGATATGTATAAACTACGAGAAATTTGACTAATATTAATATAATATCTTTTTTTTTTCTTATATATATAGCGTATTTTGATTAATTTTGGAGATGCTTGTGAAGTACCTAGCATAGAGGAAGTATTAGGGTATAATCAAAACGCAACCTTTAGTCAATTTTTATCAACTCAGCTTATTGCGGCTTTAATACAAAGAGGGGGTAGATGCGATTCGTGGCTAAATAAGGTAATTAATTTACAATCATTTGCCTATATTAATGCCTCATTTCAGCTAAGGTCCGTCATCATATATGATAATACAACTTCCTTTGATAACAACAGCAACGGCAGCAATAGTAGTGTTCAGCTTTATCCTGAGAACCAAGATGATCCCAATGACCCTATGATGAATCCTCATAGCCCATTACCTCCTGAACGGAATATTACTCTTATGAAGGATAATGATATTAGTCATCAAATTAAAAATATCAATCAAGTCGATATATCGGTCTATTTTGTTCCTAATGTCTATGGTGTTTATTTAATCAATACATTGAACGACGTTTATTCTACAAGTGATAGTAGTGGAAATCACTATTTACAAATTGCTCCTTATTTCCAAAATAAAATTTTCTCCAATAATGATCTGAATAATGGTATTAATAACAATGGTCAATCGAATGGTTGGAGGGATGATGATGGTGGATTATTTGGCTTTGGTAGCAAAGGAAACATTGCTTATTTAGTGGCCGCTGCTGCTGCTGTTATATTAGGTAAGTACTGATATAAAATATATGATTATATATATATATATAAATAGAGATTGAATACGTACATTTATTTATATAATGATTGTTACTATTATATATCAATAAAAATAGGCGTTGTTCTTTTTAAAATGTGTCGTCATCCAAGATCAAGACAAAATAATAATGATCCAGAAAATCAACTAGATATGCAGTCCATGTCAAGAAATAACAATAATAATGAACCGTCTAATATTACCCTTGAAAAACTAAACATGATGTGTCCGATTCAAACCGCTGGTGATTCATTATTGGATATAAAATATAGTACTTGTGCTATTTGTTTGGATGATTTTAAACCAACAAGTCATATACGCATTCTACCTTGCCTTCACAGTTATTGCGTTGATTGTATAGGTAAATATTTATATATACATACATGTTTATATAATGACCCTATATATGTATTCATTTTTATATATTATAGACCTTTGGCTAACCAAGAAATCAAGATTTTGTCCTGTATGTAAACGTGATATGGATAAGGAAGCATCAAATAAAGAAGATAATGATGATGATGGAGATATAGGAAATAGTACAATGAATCCATCTAATGAGATGAATAACAGTAATAATATCTCAGTTCACTTAACATCTTTCTTACCTTCTACTTCTACAACTACAGCACCATCCTCTGGAATACAATTAAATTCAAGAACTTCTCCATCACTACAACCTGAGGCATCGTTTATTGATTTAAATAATCCACCATTAACAGCTATAACACCTGTATCAAATAACAATAATAATCATGACCGTGAAGAAATAGATTTAACAACAATAGCCATGCCTGTTCCAATGTCATCATCCCCTAGAGTACCACTGCCATCACAAATGGAATCAAATATTGAATCAATAAACGAACAGCCAACTCCTCCACATGACAAACAACAGCAACAGCAACAGCAATAATAATAATAATAAATATGTATAACTATTAAGCTTTACTATTATTATACCCTATCCAATAATAAATAATAATACATGTACATTATTTATACTTTTCATAAATATAAATAGATAAGGAAAGGAGTTAGAGTAAAGTATCAATAAATAAATTCTTTTTAAATAAAATGAAAAAATGAAATAAAAATAATAATAGAGTAATTGCGATGAAAAAGATTTAAATACTATGATCATCATCAGAATAATGGAAGCGTTATTTAATTCATTTTAGTTATTTATTTTCCACATTTTTAATATAAAGTAAACAATCCCAGAACAATAATAAGAAACTTTTGGCAACGAGAATCAAATGATATTATAAAGGAAAAATTCTACACACATATTTGAACAATAAATAAAATTAAATTAAAATAAATAAAAATTTGCAAGTTATATGTAAGAAAAGTTATATCATCCAAATCAATTTTTTAACTACTTAGGTAAATGTAAAATAAGGAACTTCAAGTATACTTATACAAATCGGAATAAAGTCGTATTAATATATTAAATATGTGTGTATACAGTAAGTTTAGCGAGTAAATCCGTTTATTATAATATTATAAGTACGTATGAAAAAAGTGAAGTAAATGTATAAATAATTCATAAGAATATAAATATAGTTTTAAAAATGGTCAACAGACTGATTACTTTATTAGGGTGACATATTAAAAAAATATAACTGAATAAAGATATAAAAAAAGATTGCATAAATATATAAGAAAGAATTGAACGAAAATATAAAAAAGTATTAAATAACGCTATAATGTATTAAACTGTATGGGCTATTTCTTGTAAAGATATAGAAACAGTAGTAGCAAGAAATATAGTTTATAAAAATAATAAAAATGACAATATTAATAATAATATAAATGAAATAATTGTTTAGATCTCAAAGAGTAAAAATAAAGGTATTAAACTTTTTTATGAAAATCATATTTAAAAAAAGGTAAAGATATGTAAGGTAATTCTGATACAAGTCTATCAAGTTCAAAATTTTATTAAGATATAAAGTTGATAGAATTTATACAGTTAGAGAAAATAAATAAATTCAAGTATACAGAGATTAGAGCAAAAAAAAATCTGAGAATTATTTAAGTTTACGCAAGCCGCAGTCGAAAAAAAATAGCTATATCTTTTTTTCACTCTTCCACTGTTTATGCTTTTCTTTTTCACCCTCTCTTTAAATTTTTTAATACTAAACTAATACATATATATATACATATATATGAATATATGTATATATGAATGATAAAATAAAATCACAAGCATCTTTTATTAAAAAAATGAATTTGGATGAATTGAATGAAGAACTTCAAATATTTGCAGACAAATATAGTTTTTGTAATCATTGCTTCTCTCTCTCAATACATGATATAACCGAGGAATCAAAGGAATATCCAAATATAGAAGAATGTATTCAGAACAATATTCAAGCAACACACGTTACTATTAAAAAAAGTGAGCAAGATTGGGAAAAGCAATTTATTGGTTTTATTACAGCTGGATATAAATATGAAAACATCAATGAAGAAAAACTTTTGACGGTTATATTAGATTTGATAAAAAAGATTAAAATATACGCAAATAATGATATTAGAGATACTAAAAATATTTCCAAAGTACATTCAATACATTATAACTTTTATGAATGCTATTGGGAAGATTTTTTAATTGAAACTAAAAACAATAATTTATACTTTATTCATTTAGGAGTTTCAGATTAAGCGTATGACAATAAAGCAAAAAGAATAAAGACAAAAACTACATCTTTTTCTATAATTTATATCTGATTATTATTATTTATATAATAAAATTAAGGACTATTAGTAAAAAATACAACACTTCATTCTGTTTATAATGGTCATTTTAATATTTTTCAAGGCAATGGTCTAATAACTAAAATGATAAATTACCCTTAATTTATAATATATAGAGAAACTTTGGTAAAAAAAAAAAATCAATATTGATTTATAGAGAAACAGTCCAGCAGCAACTTCTTTTACACTCTCAAGCTAGCCATATTTACGTTTTCTTAGTACTGAAAATAAAAATATGCTTGCCTTTATTCATATGCTATTAAGGATAGAACTAATATAAAAATAATAAAACAAAGAAAAGACTGGATAAATATTTATAAAAAAACATATGGTCGTTTCTTTGTCTTTCATTTTTTATTTATTTTATATTTACTTACCGAATCTAACCATTTTTATTTTATGAAAGGTATTTTTTTTATCACATTAGTTAATATAATAAGAATAATAATTGATAACCAGAAATGAGACTGGAATAGAATATGGAGATAAAATTTTATTTTGTCTTTAGTATTATCATTTTCATTATTGTAACTACCGTCATCATTATCATCATCATCATCCTTATTATTCCATTGCTCTTCATTTTTTTCTACTATATTTTTGATCTACTAACTTTATCTTTCAAAATTATTTCCCCAGAAGGAGAAGGAGCATAAGGGGAGATAGTTTTTTGTTAGTAGCGAGATACGTTAGGCATTCTTATTTGTTGGCTTATTTCTTTTTTTTGGATCTTCGTTTAAATTTATCGACACAGTGAGCTTGTATTTATTATTTAATGCCAAGCATGTCCATTATATCACTGAGAGTGCTCTCTAGTATTTGTGACCATGTTTTGATTTACTAACTTGATCTTGTTTTGAATAATTTTTCCAAGCTCTCACTTAACAAGTCTACTTATTTTATTTTTTAAAAAAAAGCAATGCATATATATAAATAAATTTTGGAAAATGGACAGAATTTTGATAAATAATATAGAGCGCCCGACGTTTATTTCATGAACCAATCAAATTATTTATTCAGTATATTCTACGCATGAATATCTTTTTAAGTTCTTATCTTTTATAACTTGAGCGTGAAATTTTATTAGTGTAGGTAAAAAAGGAGCTCCAATTGGAGAGATAATTCAAAATAACTTAAAAAGCTTTCATAGATAATAAGATGGTCTTCAATTAAAAAAAAAAATTCTCTCTACTTACACTATCTAATTTTTTTATATAAGGTTTGGCATAAACGTAGAGAATTGTTACACATTATGGAACTTGTATAAGAAAAAAAATTTATACCGCAAATGCACGCATGTACAATTTTGTTTTCTCCTCATTTTATACTTTAAATATTTAAAGATTCCATAAAAAAGGATATCCAAGTTCACTACTTATTTGCCTTCGTAAATTGTTGATCGATTGGCTTGATAATACTATAGGTTAATCTGAACAATTTCTTTCTCTCTCTACGCGTCTAAAACAACTTTCATAAATGCTACAATTGTATTTAATTATATGAATCATTTATCTATCTTGAACTTTTAATCTACTCAGCCAATATCTAAAGCCATTTTAAACAAATCTTTCAACTTTTTAGGGAAAATGTAAGGTAAAAAAACTATTATGTGCGTTTGCACGTAAAAAAAATACCTTTTTTGAAAAAAATAATAAAATAAAATAAAGTAACACTATGTATATACTATCTGTTCATAGAGTTTAAATTTTCTTTCAAGCGTTTCCAGAGAGTAAAGGAAAGTACTTAATATCTCTCTCTCTCTCTTTTTATTTTTATTATTTATTTTACATTAAAGTACTTATGTAAAAAAGTAATAATATATATTTTTATAGTTTATTTATAAATCAGTATTCATTAACCATAAAAATGTCTGAATTTATGCCTATTTAAAAAATGGTAAAATATTTTTGAAGCTCCGGTTTTTTTGTATATTTGTGACTGAAATTAATTTCGCTCTCTTTCCGTTAAAGAAATAAAAAATATATAGTTGAATATGGCAACTACAGCAATGGAAGTTGATACGCCAGAAACAAAACCTAATGCACCTATTACTGGGATTATTTATCCACCTCCTGATATTAGAAGTAATAAAACATAAATATATATATATATATAAATTACAGAAAAATAAAAGGAAAAAGGAAAAAAAAATATACAAGTACAAAATAGATAAATATGATTATATAGAACTAATAAAACGCAATCATTTTTATATTTATAAATTTATATAAATGAATAGATATGGTGGATAAAACAGCACAATTCTTATCCAACAAAGGACCAGAATTAGAAGATCTTATATCTGAAAAGAATAAACACGATCCACGGTTTTGTTTTTTAAATCCAAATGATCCATATCATGCCTATTATCGATATAAATTAAGAGAATCACGTTCTGGCAATGGTATAAATATAAAGAGAGAGTTGATAATAATAATAATAATAATATAAAAAAAAACAAGTTTGAATAAGATAATAATCCATAATATTCATTTTTTTATATTTTATTATTTAAATAGCTCCTACTACAAACTCATCTACATCCCAACAATCTTTATTAACGGATCAACCTGAAGAAGAAAAAAAAGAAGAAGTTAGACCCCCTCCTACAGAGCCTGAAGCTTTTGAATTTTCAGCTCCTATGCCAGCCATGTCGGCTCAAGACTTGTAATTTGATAAATAAAATAAGATATCATTATAACTATCATTATGATTTATTAAAATAAAGGTTTGTATTCATTATTAATTTTTTTATTTCTCTTTTACTTTAGAGATATTATTAAATTAACAGCACAATTTGCAGCACGTAATGGTCGCCAATTTATTAGTCAGCTTGCTCAACGTGAATCGAGAAATTATCAGTTTGACTTTTTACGCCCATCACACAGTTTATTCCCTTATTTTACAGAACTAATTAAACAATATTCTAAAGTATTAGTACCACCAGAAAATATTAAAGAAAAATTATCCAAAAATGCAAGTAAAACAGAATTATTAGAAAGGGTAAAGCAACGTGTAGAATGGACCATTTGGGAAGAGCATGAAAAAAAGAAAAGAGCTGAAGAAGATGAAAAAGAAAAATGTAAGTTTTTTTTTAAAATAATCAGAATCAAAATAAATGGAATAAGATAGTTTATTAATGGCTTTATATTATTTTGTATTATATTAAAATATATTGTATAATAGTGGCTTATGCAAGTATTGATTGGCATGATTTTGTGGTAGTTGAAACTATAGAATTTACAGCTGAAGATGAAAGAATGACATTACCAGGACCTATTAGTTTATCAGAATTAGAAAGTATGTCTTTGGCTCAAAAACGAATGGCCTCATTATCAGCTGGTGGAGATAATGAATCAATCCCCGATTTCGGTGCCTATGTAATATACAAATCAATACACGCATACATACATATATATATATACAATGTAAATAATTTATTCACTTATATATGTTTAATAATTTCTATTCATTTATTTATTAATTAATTACAGGAAAAATCATTACAAAAGGAATTAGGAGAAGATGTAGAAATGGAAACCGTTGATGAGGATAAGAATGAAGTGCAAACAACAAATAAGGATGAAGAGGATAAAGATGAACTTGAACCAGAGCCAGAAACGGAACCTGAACAACCTATCGTTCCTGCAGATGTCCATGCACCTATCAAGATCAGAACAGATTATAAACCTCGTATATTAAATCAACAAGCTAAACTCAGTCAATCACAAGAAACACAAATTTGTCCTCGCTGTGGAGAACATATTCCTATATCAGAAATGGATGAACATATGCGTATTGAGCTATTAGATCCTAAATGGAGAGAACAAAAACTTGCACAAGAAGCTAAATTAAAGGATAGTAATTTATTACAAGAAGGAACAGATGTGAAAAAGATTTTAACCAACTTTGCTGGTTATCGTACGGATATTTTTGGCTCAGCTGAAACAGAAATTGGTAAAAAGATTGAACAGGAAGAAGCTAATAGACGCGATATGGCTAATTGGGAAGGTCATCACCCTATTATACCATCAGTACAGCAACAGCAACCAGTTCCTCAAGATATGAGTATTGGAAATCAAATGGACACTATACATAGAAATAAAACTCTTATCAAGTAAGAATATACATACATGCATACATATATATATATATATATATGTGTGTGTGTGTGTATATAATGCTATCTTGTCTAAATGATTTTTTAATTGTATTTACATGTTTATTTATATTTATATTTATATTAGTAATCCTCTAGAAAATACTGTAACATCTACACCAACTAGCACACCAATTCCACCATCCCAAGTACCACCTCAAGCACCACTTCCATCATCATTATCATCAACACCATCTACAGCAACAACAACACCAGCAGCAGCAGCAGTTCCAGTAGTTGAAGACGCTACAACAGCAGCCATTCGTAAAGCCGAAGAAGAAATTGCTCAAAATGAAGCCAAACGACCTAGACTTTCTGGTCCACCTGGATTAATACCTTCTTTAGCGGGACCACCTATTATTGCTCCTACTTCTACTATGACACCACCTATATCATCTAGTAATGCTACGCCCGTTGGTACTAATAGTTGGAGTCAATCTACTACTACAGGCACTACAGGATCAGCATCCACCACCATTATTAAGTTATTAATTAAAACAATAGATTATCCTGATAAACCAGAATGGCATTTGAATGGAGAAACCTTTGAATTAACTGATTTACCTTTAACTACTCTAGTATCTACTGTTAAAGATCGTATTACTGCACAATTAGGAATGCCTCAAGGAAAACAAAAATTAACTATAGAACAAACAGTAATGAATAATGGTAAAAGTTTAGGGTTTTATGGATGCTCTGATGGTACTGAATTACAGTTAGGTTTGAAACGGAGATAAAAAAAGTTGTCATTATATTTTTCCTTTTTATTTTTTTTGAAATAAACACGCATCATTGTTTGGATAAGTTCATTCTATTCTATCACTACATACTTTAAACTTTTTATTTCATCCATTAAATACTTTTTAAAAATATAAATATTAAAATAAAAATTATGTTGATAAACATTATTTGATGATTCATATAGATATAAATTAATATGTAGCGATAAAAATTAAAATAAAATCATTGATTTTATATTTTTTTCTTCATAAAATAACTTTATTCTTATATTTATTTTTATTTTCTTAATAAACAATAACGTGTTTAGATGCATTGATCCTTTTATATACATATATCATACAAATAAATCCATTAATAAAAAATAGTATCTTTATCAATGCCTTCGTCGAGGAATTTTTTTTATTTTTTTGGGTAAAACAACCCAACAATCAATTACTTTGGAGTGGATCGTAGTTTTAAAAAGGCGCCACTTCCTTTTATAGGTGATATCCTCGGAAAGTATAAAAGTAATAATATTTCTTTGTTGGTGGAAATTTAAGACTAAATACGATTTTATACTTTTTTGGGGAAAGGGGATAAGAGTATATATTTATATATGAGTTAGATAGAAAAAAGAAAAAAAAAACCCTGAGGGGAGAGTGACAGACTGAGAAGGGGACTGGAGAAAAGGGCGATATAAAATAAAAATTCAACCAATTTTTTTACTCCTTTCTTTTTCTTTTTCTTGTGTATAAAAAAATAAAAATAATAGACAACCAACCCCCCTCTTTTCATTCTCTCTTTTTCATTTTCATCTAATTATTTAATCTTATATAATATAAAATGGCTCCAGTTACTACTTTCTCAGATCCTAATGCCCCTCTTAAAAAGAAACCCATTTCATATGCCAATCTTTTACTTGGAGCAAGTAAGTTCATCCTATTGATAATAAAATAAAAATAAAAATAATATATTTAAATACAATTACCACAATAAAAGAAAAAGAGCAGCAACAAACTTTTTTAAACGTGTTTGTATTTATTATTATTTATTGTTTATCATCCATAGGTTTAAATTTATTTGAAGTATCTACTTTGGGACAACCTTTTGAAGTAATAAAAACACAATTAGCAGCCAATAGAGGACAAAGTATGGCTCAAGCTTTAAAGACAATCTATAGTCGTGGTGGTGTTGTTGGGTTTTATCAAGGTTTGATCCCTTGGGCTTGGATTGAAGCTTCTACTAAAGGTGCCGTTTTATTATTTACTGCTTCTGAAGTAGAATATCGTGCTCGTGTTGCTGGCGCCTCTCCTTTCTTGGTAAGTTTATATATAAAAAATAAAGAAGAAAGGATAATAGGTTATTAAAAAAGAAAAAAGAAGAAGAGGACATATTTATATAGATGGATAGGCATATCTATATATACATATGTTTATATATTAATGAATTTTATGTATTTTTTTTTTATTTATGTTTATTCTATCTGTAGGCCGGTATTGCTGGTGGCATGGTAAATTATTTTAAAAATAAAATAAATAAAAACGTGTTAAAGTATTCATCATCGTTCATTCTCTTAATATATTCATATTATTTTAGGGAGGAGGTCTTGCACAAGCTTATACAACTATGGGATTCTGCACATTCATGAAAACTGTTGAAGTAACAAGACATAAATCTGCCGTCAAAGAATCTACATTTAAAATTGCTGGTGATATTTTTAAAAGAGAAGGGATCCGTGGTATTAATAAAGGTGTCAATGCTGTAGCTGTTCGTCAATGTACAAACTGGGCATCCCGTTTCGGTATTACTCGATTTACTCAAGAAACTATTGCTAAACTACGTTATGGTCAAGATGGCCCTGAAGCTCTTAATAGATTAAGTGCTTTAGATAAGGCTTTAGCATCCATGATTGGTGGTGCTTTATCCTGTTGGAATCAACCTATTGAAGTTATCCGTGTAGAAATGCAAAGTCAAGTGAAAGCTGAAGGTCGTCCTGAAAAAATGACTATTGTAAAAGCTGCTCAATGGATTCATCAAAACAATGGCATCAAGGGATTCTATCGTGGTGCTGTTCCAAGAATTGGTCTCGGTATGTGGCAAACCTTATGTATGGTGGCCCTTGGTGATCATTTCCGTGCATTATTCAAGACTAATTAAAAATAATAAATATAATATATATATATATATATATAAATATAGATATAAATATAAATATAAATAATAACAATAATAATAATGCATACATACTCTCTCTCTTATATATATATATATATATATATATATATTTCCTATTTTCATTTTTATTCCCATTACTACTATTTTTTTTTTTTCTATATTTAATAAATAGATGATTAAAAAACTAACTATCATTTTCTTTTTAATACTGTTTCCTAATAGAGTATAGTATGATATCATTTCGTTTTATAAAGAAAAAAGAAAGAAAATTTTTTTTATACATTTTCTATTAAAGTATTGTTATTCACTATAATAGTGAATAAGTGAAACCGGATTAGAATAAATGTTGTAATAATTTATTGTTGATTGATGAGTATATAATTAATCACGAATATTGATTGGATATTAATTTAAACATATCAAATCAGAAATTGTGAATACCGGTGTTTGAAATATCTTTGAGATAAAGGTGGAAAATCTTGTTCCTTTTTTTTTTATTTCCCCTTTTTTTTATGGTGATTATATTTTTATTATGATTATTTAGTTTTCTTTTTCTTTTCTTTCTCCTATTTTTTTTTTTATTTGATATAATTATTTTATTATTAATATTAATATTAAATATATATATATATATATATATTGTCAATCTATCTATTATATATTATAAACTATGCCAACTATACATCAACAACAGCCTTTTGATTTAGTACATCATCCAATAAAAGAAACAATATTTATGTTAACAAGTTTATTAGAAAAGATTACTAAAACAAATGATAGACTACAATCTCATAAAGAAACTACCACTGGGCAATTAACTTGTTTTCATGCCCGTGCTATTCCTTCTATTGATATTGAAGCCTATTTATTACGTATATTAAAATATTGCCCTTGTACCAATGAATGTTTTCTAAGTCTTTTGATTTATTTTGATCGTATGGCACAAAATACAACTCAATTAAGACTGGACTCTTTTAATATTCATCGTTTAATTATTTCTGGTATTATGGTAGCAAGTAAATTCTTTTCTGATGTTTTTTATACAAATATAAGATATGCAAAGGTAATATATATACATTTATATATTTATAAACATTATAGTAATAATAATAATAATAATAATATAGAAAAAGAATGTTTATTGGTGATACAAAATTGATATATATATATATATATAAATTTATATATATATAAATATAAATATAAATATGATAATTATAAAAAAGGGAGGATAAGAAAGGAAATAGCGGCTAATGAAAATATCGGAACCAAATGGAATCACAAAAAAAGAATTTAGTTATTTTAGATCCCAGAAATAGGAAGAAAAAAGATATTATAAACTTTATTTCACATGAAATCATTCTATAATATATATTAAAAAAACTTTTTTTATTTCTTTTTATTTAGGTTGGTGGTATACCTGTTAAAGAATTAAATGTATTAGAACTTGAATTTTTAAGAATGAATGATTTTAAGCTATATATAAAAGTAGAAGAATTGCAAAAATATGGTGATCAACTTTTAATGCACCACCGTCGTGAACAACAACGTTTACAACAACATCAACAACATCATCAATATATTATAACAAAAAATGTAGATATATCATATACCCATCACAATAATAAATCATCCTCTCATCATTATTCTATATGCCAATCTTATCATCGTTTACCTACTCCTCCGCTGGAATCGGATCATCATCATTCTTCTCCAAATAATACTACTTCCAACTATTTAGTTCATTGTTAATTATTTCTTTTTTTATAATTTATCGTACATACACAATTTTATTATTATTATTATTATTCTTTTTTTAATTATTTATACGTATATATAGCTTTTTTTATTATTATTTATTATTATTATTCCTTTTTTTTATAGTTCTATAATAGCATTATTTATTTATTTATTTATTTTTGCTCTTTAATATATATATATACATATATATATGTTTTACTAATTTATAAAAAAGAAAAAAAGAAAAAGAAAAACAGATACACACATACTACGTAATAAAACATACACTTTATAATATATCTATAGTATTTTTATAAATCTTCTTGATTTGGTCTAGAGCACTTAATAAAAATCATTATTAATATCAACATTTGGTTTTTTTTCTTTTACCAAATGTTTTTTTTTAATTTAGCATGTTTCTTGATTTATTTATTTTTTCTATTTATTTATTTCATTGGACAGTTAATAAAAATCTGATGATGATCATTACGAAATATATGTCATGGGATATATTTTACTATAAATAGGTTTTTTTTTATTTTATAATAGACCAATATATATATTATTAAGTATTTTATGGATTAATTTCAATAAGACCAGAAACTGGTATGACTTGTACATCTCTTGCCCTAGCTTTCACACTAAGATTTCTATCTGCAGTGACTAAACAAACAGGTACCGTCGACGATGATGAAGAAGGACGTTGTTGTTTCTTCATCCACCATAAACACGTTGATAATACTAAATCGTCTAGATTTTTATCTGTCTCCCCAAAAACAAATTGCTCAGATCGAATAGATATATCATATAAAAAGTTATGATGAGAGGTTTGAATTCTTAAGCTTGGATGATCCCTTCTTGGTTTTTTGGCTAAAGTAGTTTCAATTAATTTTAATGCATCATCTGCAATGGCACCTAAAGGGGGTGCATTTCCTTTTAATCCATCTAATTCAGTAACAACTAAAAATAAAATAAAATAAATAAAAAATAAAAATGGTAATAATAATAATATTTAAATTAGTTATTAGCTATTGCTAGTTTTTGTTATATTTTATCTTTCCATAGCTTCGATATAAAACAAAATAAAAAATATATGCAATATATCACTTACCAACAAGAGGAATTACGATAGACCATGATGCATCTTGAAATAATTTACGTATCGTTTCCAAGTGGCCAATAAAACAATTTGTATCAAATACCAAAACTGTTTGACCAGGGATAACCTTTTCACGTAAGCGGTTCAGTCTTAACTCCCTTTCTTTGATTCTTTTATTAGATAACGGTTGATAGCCAAATGTTTCTAAATGTTTCTTTTCTTCTGTCATAGTATTAATCATAGATTGTAATTGTTCGCGCCGTTTTTTCAATTGTCCCATCATACCATCATCGTCATCTTCTTCTTCTTTATCAGTATTATCATCACTGAGTCTGTTATTGTTATTAAAGATAAGATCGTTGTATAGTCTACCGTGTCCATAACCGTCGTTATCCTCATCATCAAAGGTAGTAGGGTCTTGTAAAGTATCACTCTCAAACAATACTGCATCATCCATTGCTGTTAATATGGGTAGCATTTCAGTGGTTTTGATGATATTTTCTTCTTTATTTGAATGGTCAGATAATAAATCACAGTTGACTAAAAAGGTTTTGTTAACAGGATCAAATTCGAGAACATGGCTCATTTGCTAATGATATAATAATAATAATAATAATAATAATAATAATAATAATAATAATAATAAATATAATGTACATATAATTTAATCTTATTCTACTTCATGCTGTTTTTTTTTTATTACTTGTTATATTTTATCATTTTATATTTAATTACCTTGACTAACCAAAACCCATAATTTAATATACGTATACGTCTACTTTCTTCCTCCATAAAGTTATCATTTTCACCTTCAACTTCCTTCATTATTTTTTTTGAACCTTGATATTTACCAACAAATAAATCATCCATCCATCCTAGCCCACGTATTTCTTCCTCTTCAGGAAATGATGGTCCCATTTTCAAAATATGAGTGACATATTTATTCCAGTAGATAGCATGATCACAATCAATGTCATCATTATCGTTATCATCATCGTTATTCATTAGATGCCAATCCATTAATTTATATTGATGTTCTTCAGGTAACGAGTGAAGTAATTTAGTAAAGCATGACATTAACAAAGACCAAAAGGATGGTATAATTTTACTTTCGTCATCATAAGTATCATGACGACCATGGCGTTCATTTGGTTGAATTACTCTTCCGACCAAAATTTCCCATATACTTGAATTGAAATGATTTGTACGAATGCAAATACCTGATACCAACATCCATTGTAAAAGTAATTCAATATAAATAAACCAAGGTGAATTATCATTGTTATTTTCTTGAGATTGTTGTTGACTATTATTAGGAGCATCAATATTATCATCATTAAAATCATCTTCTTCATTTGATATTGGTGTTGCTATATTCTGTTTACCAAATAAGAATATCTTATTTTTTTGAATAGATAATGGAACAGAAGGAAAAGTAGGTAAGGAAGGAGAAGAAATGGAAGAAACCGATTCTTCATGATTATTGTATTTTACATAACGAGATAAAAGTTCCACAGCAGTTTGGCATACCAAATCGATTGCATAGCTAAATAATATACTGTCTTTTAACGTTTCCAAAGGTTGGTGTAATTCTTCTTGCTGCTTTTTTAATATATTGTTCATGTCATCATCGTTCATTTTGTTGTCTTCCTTGTTGTTTAATAACCATATGCGTTTATTGATAGATAATAATTTTGTTAAAGGAGATGTTGAGTAATTAAAATTATATAAAGATGAAATATTTAATATGATAGATTCTAGCCAAT
This sequence comes from Cunninghamella echinulata, assembly GCA_025201675.1. Lineage (NCBI taxonomy): Eukaryota > Fungi > Mucoromycota > Mucoromycetes > Mucorales > Cunninghamellaceae > Cunninghamella > Cunninghamella echinulata. The sequence goes on from MU611936.1 coordinate 32,694, forward strand.
ATAACTGTGAACCATTCAAATCGGCTGTTACATAGGAAGATGGCTGGTTACCAGTATTTGATGATATAGGTTGGGGGAAGGATGAATGAGGATGAAAAAAAAGCGTATCAAAATAATGCCTTTTTGTTTGTGCAAAGGTGTCTAAATCAATTTTTGTAAATAACATACCATGCAAACGGATTAACGTTCCAGTGACCATAGAATTAAAATCTACTGCTTTCATTTTCAAAGACTTCTTTAGTTGCTTTTGTTGTAATTGATGGTTTCCCTTTCTATTTCTAAAACTTTCTTTATTTTTTCTTTTATTCATTGAGTTTAGAGCCGGTGTTGTAGTAACTACTTTAGAATACCATTGTCGATTGTTTTCAAATAAGCCAATAAGCCCTTCACGGGAATTAACAAATGGATTACGGCGTACCATAAGACTTTTCACACTAAAATATAACTTGTGGAATTCGTATAAAGAAGAATATTGCGGCGAATTTAAAAGTAAAGATTGATGAAAATAAAAACGACCAGTTGTGGGCATTAGCCATGCACCAAGGGTATACCAATGCCATGCCGTTTGATAAGTATTTAAATCTACATAAATATATCTATATCTTGCGAGGTCTCCACGAAAAGAAATGCATTTATACCATTTCCATTTTTGATTACGTTGCCAACTATGAAGGTTTTTAGATAATATGCCGATGCTAGTAGTAGCAGTATCATTTTCAATTTCGCTTTTTAATAAAGGTTCATCCACAGCCCATAACATCGCCATAACACGTTGATAAAATTCATCAGAGAGCGTTAAAAATGTACCCATCCAAAGCTTCAACTTGTTTAAATGCTTATCTAATATGCGACAATATGTTGCTATCTTTTGTTTTTTATTGTCTTCGTTTTTATTTTCATCGCTGTCATCATCGGAAAGTTGTAACATTGTCATTCCATTTTCAGATAAAACAGGTAAAGCTAAAGAATCATCAATATCATCTAGATTAATATCATCAATAGCTTCAAATTGGGTAGTAGTTTCATTGTCATTACTGTCATCATCATCGTCTTCTTCATCATCTTGGTCATCCTGTACATCATTACTGTTATCCTTTTCATTACCATCTTTATCCACTACTGCTTTTTTTTGTTTTGTTTTTAGAGTTGTAAGTGGCTGTGAAGTAGTCATTGATTTTTCAATTGAATGTAATAGAGTCATTAAAGATTGCTGACGACGAATAGCGTGACGAAACTCTTCAACCAAGGAATAAATTGCCCTTTTCCAACAAAGCCCTTCCAAATTTTTCTTTTCTGAATATTCATAATCCAACTGCATAATATCAAGGTAAGTATTGGCTAATTGAATATGTAATTTCATCTTATCTTTCCAAAGCTGATCAATTATTTTCCATTGATTATCATCATCATCATCATCATCATCCTCTTCTATTATTATTCGTCCTTCTTTATCTTTTTCATTCATATTTAACCATGGATGACTAGTTAATTTATCAAGTAAAGATGGTTGTGTTGTTGAATCTGATTGAAACATATCAGGAGTGCCTCGTTGAAAAACAAAAAGATCATCTACTGCCAAAAAAAAAAAAAAAAAAAAAGTATATAAAACATTGGAGCCATTAGCATATACTATTTTTAGTTTTTTTAGTATTATGAGTATTTATCAAAGCTTACTCTTCATATTACTATTAACTGAAGGATGGGACATATTATGACCAGATTCTTCATGGATACCACGAAAATAAGAATTTTGTTTGGCTACTTTTGATAATTGATCAATTTGATTTTCTAATTGAGATACTCTGTGGATTAAATTTTTAAGACGAGTCCGCTGATTATTATTATTATTATTGTTATTGTTGTTGTTATTGTTATTGTTATTGTTATAATTGTTTGGTTTGATTGTAGTTGTGGTTGCTGTTCTTTCTGTAAGAGTGGATGATGGGTTGGTTGAACGTACTTTATTGTTTATATTATTATTGTTAATACGACTATTTGCATTATGTTCAACTATATCATTTGAAGCTTCTGTCGATACCATAGATATTTTTTGAATAATAGGTGTAACTTGTTGTCGCTGTTTATGTTGTTTAGGTGATGAAGATGGTTTAGGTGCCACTATATCTTTTTTATCTGATTCTTTTGAGTTTGGATCCCAAAGAACACCATTAGAGGGCCGATTTGGTAATTGGCTTGTTGATGTTGTTTCACGTTCATTATTTCTTAAAAAGTCCTTGGATACTGTTGTTCTAAATATTGGCTCAGTTGAATGCTGACGTTGTGAAGAATAAGCTTTTCTTCTTACATTATTGTTACTGTTGCTGCTGTTACTGTTGTTGTTAATACTAACATCAGATTTATTAAAGTCAATAGGATGATCAGACTGTGGATTAAATAGAGTACGAACTTCAGATTTTTCTTCCCCACGATAAAAGTCGTTTCGATGTGATCTTTTATCCTTTTTCCTTTGACTCATAAGAATAAAGTTCAATATATAGATATATGGATATATATATATATATATATATTATAAATTAATATATAAAAATATGAAGAGTATTAAAAAAAAAAGTAAAAAAGTTTATTATATATTATTAAACAAATAATAAAGTAAATAAAAAGTATATATATGAATGTTAAATAATATTAATTAAAAAGGCTGATTGTGGTTTCAAAAACGTCAATTTATTTACTACTGACTTTCTCAAAAGCCACATTGAATTAGTAGAAATAAAATATAATAGAAAAAGTATATAGTTAAAAAAAAAAAGTGCAAAAAAAAGAGAACAGAAGAAAAAGAGAAGCAAAAAAAAATGAATGCCCTCGAGGTTTAAACTACGAATTTTTATTTTAGTTAGCTTGTGCACTGTTACGTTATGACTGACCTTTCCTTTTAAATTTCTATTGTTCAAAAAATATATTTTTTTTATTTTGTCTTGTTTTATTCAGAGCCTATACCCTTCATAATAACCCATATTTAGTTAAATATATTATTTATTTTATCAATTATTAAATTATATATATATTTTGTTTCAATATAGTAGGTTTTATGGAGAAAGTTATTTAAAACGCAACAAGCATAGGGAAAACTAATCTTACAATACTTTATATTTAACTTTTGAATTTTTGCATACGGTCATTATATAAATTTTATATTAATAGAATACAATAATGAGAAAATGAAAAAAATTCCATTTACAAAATGATGCTTATTATATATTTTATCAATTTTTCTCAAATCATATTAATAAAAGAAAATCTTTGGAAATTGATGATATAATTGTTTGATATAAATTTAAAACAAATTTTTATACCCACATATGTTACATTATATGAGTCAAATGTTGATTGAGCTATAGAAAAAAAAATACATACATCATACAATTTATTGTTAAAAATAATATTATTCAATGATTTATTCAGCTTGAACTGTGAGAACGGAACGAATACTATATATCAAAAAAAAAAAAAAAAAAGATATATTAATATTAATAATGATATTATTATTATTATTATTATTAGTACTATTGTTATAATCTATCCTTACCATGAGCCTTCGTGCATCACATCAAAGGCTTTATTAATTTCATCCAAAGTAAAAGTATGAGTAATGAATTCATCCACTTTTAACTCTCCATCAAGATATTGTTGAACAAGACCAGGCATTTCGGTTCTACCTTTCACACCACCGAATGCAGAACCACGCCATACACGGCCAGTGACTAATTGGAAAGGTCTTGTAGCAATTTCTTTACCAGCACCAGCAACGCCAATAATGGTAGATTCACCCCATCCTTTATGGCAAGCTTCTAAAGCGGAGCGCATCACTTCTACATTACCAGTACAATCAAAAGTATAATCTAATCCACCATCTGTCATATCTACAAGTACTTCTTGAATAGGACGATCATAATCTTTAGGGTTAATAAACTCGGTAGCTCCAAAGTCACGGGATACCTTTTCTTTACCAGGATTAATATCAATGGCAATAATACGGCTAATATATAAATCAATAATACAATAAATAAAATAAATGAATAAATAAATCGGTTATTATTTATATAATTCCTTTTATATATAGTTTACCTAGCTCCGCTGTATTTAGCACCTTGAGCAACACTTAAACCAACACATCCCATACCGAAAATTGCAACCTAAAAGAAAAATATAATAAAAATAAAATTTTTTATTATTATAATTAGATTAAACGCATACACACAAACACACACACAGACATACATATATATATACTTACAGATGATCCTTTAGTAACTTTAGCGGTACGAGTAGCAGCACCAAAACCAGTTGTAATACCACAACCTAATAAGCAAAGCTTTTGTAAACTAGGTTTAGGGTCAACCTTAACAACAGAAACATCAGCAACAACTAGAATATTAATATATATATATATATATATATATAGTAATTAGACATATGTATATAACAATATAATTAAATAAAAAAAGGCGCAAATGCATTTATATTACCTGTATATTCAGAGAAAGTAGAACAACCCATATAGTGATAAATTGTTTTTCCATTACAAGTAAAACGGCTTGTTTCATCAGGCATCAAACCGCGGCCCTATTTTGAAAATTACAAAAAAAATTAAAAAGGTGAACAAAACGCAAAAAGTATCAAAAATAAAAGAAAATAAAAATAGAGAGAAGCCGACTTACTTGAGTAGCACGAACAGCTTGACAAAGATTAGTTTTTCCGCTTTTACAGAATTTACATTGTCTGCATTCAGCAGTATAAAGAGGAATCACATGATCACCTACAGCAACGTCTACAACACCTTCACCAACGGATTCAACAATACCACCACCTTCGTGTCCTAAAATAGCTGGGAAGATACCTTCAGGATCTATTATTATTAATAACAATAAATAATTATAATGTTAATAGCAGATTTTCGGTTAGCTATTTATCCTTCATCGTATTTATATGAATATATGTCATATTACCAGTTCCAGAGAGAGTATAGGCATCAGTATGACAGCTAAAGAGCGATTATGGTAGAAAAAAATATGATGAAATAGTAAATGGAAATTTAAGCAACGTTATATATATAATTAATATGATAGTCGAGTACAATTTTTATTTTTTGAAATAAATAGCAAAATACTTACACACCAGTGTATAAGATTTTAATACGAACTTCATGAGCTTTTGGAGGTGCTACTTCAATTTCTTCAATAGCTTTATACCAGGAATAATAATGATAATAAAAAAGAATTTAGATAAAAAAAAATATGAGTTAACTAGATATACATTCTATACGCGATGATTAATAACAAACTTACAAAGAGGCTTTCCAGCTTCCCAGGCAACAGCAGCGCGACACTTGATAACCTAAGAAGATAATAAAAATATGTTTGGAATAAATTACAAATAAACGAAATATTTTCTTATTATTATTAAAAATAAATAATAATTTTTACTTGGCCAACAGTAGACATTTCTTTTTAAAATTATTTTAAGGTAAAAAAAAAAAAAGAAAGAAAGAAAAGAAAGAAATAGTATATGAAAAAAATCCGTTCCAAAAAAAATATATGTATAAATTTTTTTAAGTTTAAACACCGTCAAGCAAAATCGACTTTTTTATGGCATTCCGGAAAACAATTATAGATTTCGAAAATATAGAATCTTATACCTGAATAATTGGGCAGGATCAATGATGTTGGAAATATGTGAAGTGTGAGCTACCTTTAACCTAATTATATAAACATACAATATTAATATAATAAACCTTTGAATAAATTTATTTTTTAAAGATTAATTTCTATCTTTTTTTCTTCAAAAATGACAGATAGCCTACAACATAAAATATATTTAATCCGATAATCGGTGATCTAGTCAAGGCTTATGAAAGCAAAATACTATTGGATAATAGTTTAGATCAAAAGTAAAAAAACACAAAAAAATAAAAGACCTACCTACGTAACTCATTACCATAATAATAAAAATGTATAATTATAGTAATTGCTGTAAAATCAAATGAATAAAGTTATAAATCAAAATCAAAACATGAGAGAGGTTTTTTTTATTATTAAAGTTATATATATAAATTCTATAAAGATTAAAAAAAAAAAAAATAGGTGCCTATAAAAAAGAAAATACAATTGTTTGATAGGGTGGTAAGGGAACGAAAGTTGTATGTAGAAATAAAAGCGATTGATGTGAAGTATAAATAAAAAAGAGTAATAATTGGAATATAAGAGTGAATATATAATATAATAAAATATGAATCCAATTACATTATATTATTTTGGGAGAAAATAAAAGTAGAAATAATAATAATAGAAAAAAAATATACAAAATGGCATTTACATCTAATTGATAAATAATGAAAAAGAGAAATTAGATGATACATTCTACATCTATATAAATCCTGTTTATATTTTATATTTATTTTACTTTTTTTAAATACTTACTTGAGGCATAACAGGTCTATTTTGTTCTGCAGTCCATCTAGAAATAGCGATACCAATACCTTCAATTAAAGCTAATAAACTTCCACCAACGACAGCTGATACAGCAGCAGCTTTAGCCCCACTACGAGCGGCTAATACACCACCAGTAATAGTAGCAGATAAAATAGAATTCCATGGATCTTCCTTTTGACGGATTCCTTTAAGAGCACAATCGAAAGTAGAGAATAAACCACCCCACACTGCAAAATTACCACCTAATACTGGAGCTCTGGCTTTCATTGCTGATACTGCACCTCCTAAACGTTCACCCTAATATAAAATATATAAACAAATACATATGAATAGGCTATCCTTTTTTTTCTTTCAACTTTTTTATTATCCATTTCTTTTTCCTTTCTTTTTATTTCATCGAAACAAATAAAATACACACTCTTTACATATAAACTATTCTTTGCTCTATCGTTTTTTTTTTTTTTCTTTTTTTTAGAAAATAAGCTTTACCCTAGGAGAGTTTTTAGCACCTTTCACTGAATGCCAGATACCACCACCAACAGCACCCATAACAAAAGCACCACCAAGATCATTTAAAATTACCCAAGGACTATATTTGTTGTATCAAATAATAAAGAATAATAAAAAGAGAGAAGGAAAAAAAAAATTGTCAAAAACATATTCTATTTTCCGTTTTTATAACATATTTAAGAGTTTTTTTAGGTTCCTTTTTTTATTTTTTTATTTTTCTTTCTTTCTTTACCAGGGATCCCGAGAATGATCTTGAGAAGAACGACCCATTATATATGTGTATTAGTTTAGTATTGAGTATAAATATATTTTTAAAATAATTGAACAAGCTTTTTGTAATGTGAAGTCAATAATATATATATATATTCTTCACAAGCTTTAAATTGGGTGATATTACAAAGAAATAATAAACAAGAAAAAGAGAAAATCAAGAGGAAAAAAAAAAATTAAAAAGCCAATATTTATAAAAACGTCACAAGTCAATTTTAAACTCAATTTTTTTTTAAAGCATAATGATTTTTTTTAGATCAATCTTTGGATGAATTTTTATTTTATTTGTACATGTATTAAATTTTATGACCAGTTTCTAGTTTCGTGGATTTTTTATTAAAAACTATAGGTTTTGCAGTAAATTATCATTTTCATAAATAAATGACTATTCTACATTTTAGCAATTTTTTTTTCTATACATGAAATTGGAACTGTATAACTATATACCTAAAAAGTAAATTATATGTTTGCCAGTAAGTGCTAATAAAAAAAATGTTGCTTGATTAACTATCAATAGTTTTATATAGAAATCCTCTTTTTTATGTTTCTTATTATATATTTGTTTATTTAATTTTATTATTTTTCATGAATGTTATCAAAAGGGCTGATTTTTATAAATATACTCTATGATACATATGTATGTAATTACCTAGCAAATCTTAATTTAACATTTAAACATTTTTTTCTGTTCTTTTTATCCATTCTTTTCTATTCATCATATCATTATCGATTTTTTTAAATAATTATAATAATAATTTAAAATTGATATATAATATTTTATAGTTATAGCTGACTTCCTCTTTAATAAACAATTAAAACAATAATGAAGATAATGAAGATATTGCAAATAAAATGGTAACTTTATCAACTAATTGTACAAAATCACTCTATTCTTCTATTTATCAGATTAAAGAATTCGTTGATAGGATTCCTTAACATCAGTAAGTATATATATAATTAAAATAGAACCAACCTTCTTTTTTATTAATTGATCTATCGTTTCTTTAATTTTTTTTTATGCTGGTATATTTAACTGGTAATTTTGATTAATAGAACCAAAACTTCAGTAGTTGTTAATCAATAAAAATAATACTAATATATACTCATGCCTTATTATTATTATTATTAAAAGTTTAATTTCTACGTTGAAAAAATAATAATTAAGGTCTGTAGCTGATATACACATAGATTCGAAAAAAGCACATGTTACAAATTTATTGTCAATTAAAATTAAATATATGTAATGAATCATTACTTTATGAAAAAAATAGATGAAGATAAAAATAAAAATCATTAAATAATAAATATAGCAATAAATAACCAAATATTAAAAACTTATATATATTTATTAAACAATAAAATAAATGGAAATATTAATAATACTATCTATACATCTTAAATAATAAAAATGATTATAATCGTAATAACTATTTATTTACTTTTTTAAAAAAAAAATTTTGTAATGTCGTTTTATTTTCCAGTTTGACTGTACCATACTCCCATAGCAATTAAAATACATATTAAAATAATACAAAACCCTATAGCCATGGCTCGATTAATCATTTGCCACCGATGAGCCATTTTTCCATATCGATCCACTTTTTTTGGCCAAAAGGATCCAATGATCCATAAGATAGGGCATATAAATCCAAACCAAAAAAGAAAGAATCCTGCTGTCCATATCCCTAGATCATAATGGCTACTGTTATCATGCCCTTCCTCTTCACCGTTATAATCATTATTATATATGTTGTTATTCTTATTATTATTTACAATATTATCTTTTGTTGGTATCGTGGTAGTGGTATCTTGATGTTTATCTAGCTTTTTAGAAAGTTGGGACCATAAATGATTTATATCATTAGGGCTGACTGATTGTTGTCTTTTTTCTACTTGTGGTGGTGAAGGAATAGAATCTTCATGTAATGTATTTGTATCTTTTTTTATTTCTTTTTCAAATAAGGAATGAGACGGCGATTGGGTATTTAATTCTTTAGGTGAAGTATCAGAAGTAGTTGGTGATGATACAAACTGTTTTGAACTTGCCTCATTTGGAAGGTGTTGTGGTGATGGTACTGCTTGTGTACTTTGTAGATTATTATTATTATTGTTATTATTATTATTATTATTGGTATTTTGCTGCTGATTATTAGGAAGTATATTTAATAGGTGCTTCGTTAACTCTTCAGATCCTTGCGGTAAGTTAGAAGATTGTGACATATGAAAGTATTTATAAATATATAAGGAGGGAGTTAAAAAAAAATTGATAAAAGAAAAAGGAAAAAAATAGGAAAAAGGAAAAAAAAGAATTTATTTTTTTTATGACTTTTTTTTTCTATATATATACAAATGTATGTATGTATGTATCATTATTTAAAAGGTAAAATAATAAAACAAAATTAAAAAAAGATAAAATGAATTCTTTTTAGGATATTTACTATATAGATTCTGATTTTTTTTCTTCTATTTCCTTCTATTTTAAGTTTTAATTTATTTTTTCTAATGACCACCGCAACAACTTGATGATGATGATGCTCTTTTTTTACCCTTACGATGAATATTTTTAGCTTTTTTAATAGAATCATTATCACCTAATTCAGTGTCTTCTGTAATATTTAATTCTTTTTATGAGATAAATAAATAAAATCAAAACGAAAACAAAATGAGTATTAGTTTATTTTAATGATGGTGATTTTTTTTATTGTAATTACTATAATTATTATAATTTTTATTTATTATGGTTATATAATACTTACTAAATTTTTCACCATCTTTTGACTCTGCTTGGATAACATTTTTTCTTAATAAAGTTGCTACTTGGTTTGCTAACGTTAATTTCTAATAATAAATAATAATAAAACGAGTAAGTTAGAGTAAAAATGAAAATGGATGTTGTATATATAGATATACTTGTTACCTCCTCTAAAATATCTATATTAGTTTCATCTTTATATTGCATAAATCGAGTATGAGTTTCCTTTTTGGCAGCTAATCACATATAAAAAACGGATAATACGAAGATTATTTAGTAAAATATTTTCAGGTCCAAGAATAAAGTTTAATATATAAATAAATATATATATAAATAAATATATATATATATATATATATGTGTGTGTGTATGTGCACATTTATATGTATATCAAAGATATATATATAGAGAGAGAGTATTCATATTTATAAATTTCTTATATTTACCAAGAATAGCATTGATATCATCTATAAATCAAATATTTTATATTAGAATCTTTCAAATAGCCTTCACTAATATTTTTTAATAAAATAAAAAGATCTATACATATAAATACTTACTACCAAATACTTGTTTTTGTGTTTTTAATAAATTTCTATATGCTGATATAGCAGCTTGTTTTGATGGAGTAGCCATAAGTATGAAGTAAAAAATAAAGAGAATAAAGTAAAAACAATACAATTAAAAAAAGTGTAAAGAAGAAAAAAGAACAAAAAAAATGCTTGACCCTGTTTTTTTAAAAAAATTTGACAACATATATTTTTAACCTCCGACTTTTTCTTTTTTAAACAATGGTCATGAATATGATCATGATCATTACTTTTTCAATATAACCATATTTATCATTCAGCAATAGTTAATTTTATAATTCAGTTCATATCATTATAATGCATAGTTAAAATAGCCGTATATTTAAATATACTCTGTTTCCATTTTATGCTATATTTTTTTTCTAAAACAAAAAAAAAAGTATTTTCAAAATATAGGTTTATTTTAAATTAATTTATATAAAATATAATATACATTTTCTTTTAATATATAAATATATATATGTATATACGTACACCCCTGTGTACTATCATGACATTTCCTTCTTAATTTTTTTTAAGTATAAAGTTCATTAATATCATCACCTAAGAAAGGTACAGATTCACCAGCAAGATCAATTTGTTCCAAGAATTTCAAAGGGAATTCGACCAAGTGGCCCTTCACTTTATTCAAAGTATCAACAATAATTTCGACAGGCATATCAGGATCATGAACGTGACCAATTTCAATCTTTTCAGGATTAGGGTAGAAGCTATGATATTCTTCCCAGTTAGTGACTATATTAATAAAAATAAAAATATAAAATATTAGTACAAACAGAAATAATATTTTTTTTCCATTTTCTTAATATAATTTACCATTATCATCAGGTACACAGTGGAAGATTTGTCTGAAAGCTTCAGTATTTTCTTTGGCAGTATTATTCCATAATTCTAAAGTTTCAGGATTTAAAGGATCTTGAACTAATAAGTCTTCATCAGAATCAAGAGTATCCACTTGAGGAACAGGTAATGGTAACATATCATTAGTAATTTTATCGGTGGGAGCATCAGGAATCAAACCAAGATGTTCTTTCCATAATTTACGACGTAATTGAGTAGCAAATCGACTAACTTCATACTATTTTTTTTAAAAAAGAAAATAATAATAATATAGTTAATAAATAAACTTTACGTTTTAAAGAAAACAGTCGTTATACGCCTATGTATTCACTTACGTCGTGACCATTGATCTTAGAAGGAATCATATCTTTGTCTTCAACAACTAAAGCAATTTCAGAATCACGATCACCACATTGAGAACGATCATTCAAGTTAGCTGAGCCCATGATAACAAGACGATCTATTAATTAATTATTTTTTTATATTTCAAAATTAAAAGATTAGAAATTCAAGAATATATATATTTATCTATATTCCTATTCCTATTTTCTTATTATTTCTTTTTATTTTTGTTCTAGTTTTTTACCATCAGCAACCAATAATTTGGCATGAATATATAATTCTTCAGTAACAAAATCATGAGAAGTCCAAGGTTCACGACTCTTGTGATGACGACGAAGATGGTGGCCATGAGGATGGTGATCACCATATTCACCAACAGTAGCATATTCGACTTCATCTTCAACATTGGTAGGGACATTGTAACCTTCAACATGAGTAAGAATTTCTTCTACAGCGTTACGTTTGATACGATCATGACTACGTAAACTATAGAAACGAATGTATTCGCTAGCATCAATACCAGCCTTTTCTAATTGTCCAATAATACTATTTTCACCACGACAGATAGAGATATATTGGTAGTGCATAACAAGTCTATAAATATGGAAGTATGTAAATAGATTAAAAAATAAATAGAAGCATTCATGAAATTAATATAAAAAAAAAAAAAAAACATATATGTATATAGATAAATAGATAGATAGATAGATAGATAGAAAAATTACCTGGCGGTAGCAGCTTCTTTAGTACTAAGATCAGCAGGGAAAGCAGGCATCAAGGGCATAAGAACAAATACTTTGTAAGGTTCACGTTCTTCATGAGCACGAATAATACGTTTAACAATAGCTTGGCCAATTAAATTCTTAAGGATATAATCTTTATCATCGTCCTTTGTAGAGGTAACTATAGAATAGGTTTGAATATAGAATGATGAATAACAAAGTACACACATATATATATATATAAACTTACTAAAGAATTGATTTTCAATGTGAACAAAGTGCTCAGAACCTAAAATGGCAGAGATGTATGCATTTTGAATGGAATGCTAATTTAAATAAAAAATAGAAAAATATTAGCGTTTTAATGGTAATATAATATTTTCTTATCTGCTTTTTTTTTTTATCAAGTCCTGTTTATTTTTTCTTTTCTGTTTATGTGTGTTTAATTAGTTAATTAATTAATTCATTTAATTACCTCAGTATGAATACCTAAACTCCAATCAGAGCTACTACGAACGACTTGGGCACGACAAGTACCTGAAACACCACGAGTACCGTGGCGATAACGACGGCGACTATGATGTTCATCTTCACTAGGAATTTGAATACGTTGAGTATTACCAGCAAAACCACCGAGAGGAGGTTGTAAATATGGAATAACATCAACATCTTTCAATTTTTCTTCTTTAACGAAATTCCATCTTTCACAGAAATGTTTAGCCACATCCAAAACAGGTTCACCCATCTACCATTATTGAAAAAACAAAAATAAAAAAAATCATATTTTTTTTAGCCCCTAGTAATGTAACACAAAAACAATCATTATTTATTATTTAAATTTTTTTTTACCACGCAGAGGGAAATATCGTGCCAAGGCATTCTAGGTACAGCAGTTTTATCAATAAGACGTAAATCCCAGTTTTTAACTATTGATAGGCATCATTTATTTTTAAGGAAATAAAAAATGTTAAAAATAAATTATGTTTCATATGAAATATAAAATAATAATTATAAAATCTAGTAGATTAAAATTACCTTCTTCAAAATCACGGATACGAGCGTCACTATAATCTTGACCTAGAATAATAGTAATAAATAAATAAATGTTTGCATCAATTTATTGATTTTATTTTATGTATATATATATATATATATATGTATGTATGTATGTATGTATGTATTATTTTATTACCAGGGAAGAGTTCTAAAAGAGGGTCTTCATCAGTAAAGTCAGCTAAACGATGAGCATTTGTATCCCAACGACTAAAAATAAAAATAAAAATATATGACTTATTAGTATACTATTAAAATGGTTTTATATTATGTATTGGTAAGAAAGTTATTCTCGCTTTACCCAAAACAAAGATCAATACCACCTAAGAAGGCGATTTTATTATCAACAACAACAAACTTTTCGTGGTGAGACCAGAAGAAAGTACCACCTACATCATGATCAGGGTGGCGAACAACTAATAAAATAGTAAAAAGCAAACAATATACATTCATATGTATATATATGTATTAATATTTTACCTTTATCTATATATATATGATCGTTATTATTATATTATCTTTATATATTTTTTTTCTTACCAATAATATTTTCGTGTAATCCTTGAAGAGTTTCCTTAGTGTGTCTACTGTCAAGTGTCAAAGCCATTTTGACTTCCTATTAAAAGAATGGTGTTACAGTGCGTTTAACATAGATTTTTTTTTTACCTATTTTGAGCCGATTTTCCCTCTTTTCCTTCTCCCTTTTTCAATATACATACCTTATAGACAACAACATAAATTTTAACACCTTCTTCGGCTTTACGTTTTAAAAGGGCATCTAAACGATATTCAGGGTATTTACCACAAGGACGACGAAGATACTATTATTATTTTTAAAAAAAAAAAAATAATGATAATAAAATAAAAGTAATCATAAGTAATTATATATAAATATAAGATAAGGTGTATCGCTATTTATTTTTTGTTTACCAATTCAGGTGTCTATAGCAGCCAAAACAAAAACAAAAAAATAAAACAAAATGATTAGTTTAAATAATAAGCAAATAAATAAAATTATTATTTTAAAACGTGTTTTATATTTATTTACCAACCACCAGTCTTCAATAAAAATAACTTCTTGAGCATGTTCAATAGCTTCAGAAACAGCCCTATAAAAATTAATATATATAGTATAATAAAAATTAATATTGAATAAAAACTTTTATGCGTAAATACATATTATATTTTCTTCTTACCAACAATAGTCTTGACCGTCTACAAAGTGTTTAACTTGAGCACCATGACGGACAGGAGCAAAAGATTCAAAACGATGATTTTCAGCGTTTAACTTTTGTTCACGTTTTTCTTCTTCGTTGTCACCGTCGAACAATTGACCAACTTGAGTAAATAAGTTTGTAAAAAAAGCCATGGCTAATAAATAGATAAATAAAGGAAAAGAAGAAAAGAAAGGAAAAAGAATAAAAAATGTGAGAGAAAAATAAAATAAACTAAATACAAATATAAAATCTTTTTATCTGTGTACCTTTGTGTTACAAATTAAAGTTTAAAAAGGTACATTGAAATTCGTGACCGAAAAGAGCTATTCTTTAAAAAAATTCATATCCGAAGTGTAATATAATAATAATAATATGTATATGTATTATTAAACTTTTGAGTGCGTAAAAAAAATAGTTTTTTCTTTTTTATTATACATATGCTTGTTAAAAAAAATAAAAAATGAAATGAAAATGAAATAAAAATGAAATAAAGATAAAAAGAATGATTATAATAATACGAACAAGAATACAAAAAAAAAAAACAATAATTTTATATAATTGTGTACGTAGTAATTTGTTTTAAAAAATGTCTATTATTATTATTATATTATAATACTAAAAAATTTACATGGAGGCATCACTATCATCTAAATCACTATCAACGTCTTCGAGGTCCTCTTCAAGATCTTCTTCATCATCCATTTCTTCATCCTAAAAATAGAAAAATAAATAAATAAATAAATGAATCTATATTATATAAATATATATATATATAATTTTATTTATTTTTTAATTATCATTTACCTTATCAGATCTGTCAAAGATATGAGCTTTCTTTAAACGATCTTCTTCATTATCGGATAAAAAGTCAACATCATCGTCATAATAATCACTTTCAATATCATTATCTTCATCATCATCACCATCCTCATCCTCATCATCTTCTTCGTCCTCTATTGAGTCACTAAGTTCATTGGCATCTAGTTCGTCAAGAGCGGCCCGATTCTTATTTAAATAAATTTGCTGCTGAATCATTTCAATACGAGAACGGAGAGCTAATGATTTTTGTAAAGTAGTTGTGGTTTGTAATTTGATACTTTTTGAAAAATGACTTAATCGCTTGACAACCAATGGACTATTCATTAAATGATTATAGTGTACTAAAGCAAGTTGTTTAAGCCATTCTATTAAAATAGGGTCTCGTATAGTATTTCTTTCCAATTCATATGATAAATGAATCGCTAAAGTATGGACATATGTTTTTGGTAATAAGTGTATCAAATTTTTTACTTGTTGTTTATCGGTGAATGTTTTAAGAAACTCAATGGTTTTCTTTCGATCATCTAATTTCATTACTTGTATAAAGTTTTCATGGCTATATTCCATCTCTGCTGCTGCTGCTGCTTCATTCATTTCCATTTGGTTGGTAGTTTCTTCTTCTTCTTCATTATCTTCTTTTTCTTTTAATTTAGTTTGGTTTTCAATTATATTGGGTGGTTGTCTTGTTAATACAATATTATCTACTAATCTATTTAATGCATTTGTATATCCCTAAAAAAGTTTAAAAAAGTAAAATGATGATAATTAAAAAAAGTACTAAAATTTATATTCCCTTTTATCATTATTATTATTATTATTTCCATTCATATACATATATTTGTATATTTACCACAGTCTCCAATAAGGGTTTAACAGTAGATTCACGTCCAATAACTACTGAAGTTGCTTTTTTGGTTTTCGTAAATCTTGCCCAAGAAATAGGAATAAGCTGCTTATTATTTGTCAATACTTTAATTCGCGTTTTTGCCCACGTATCATTTGACGAATCACTTTTTTTTTCTTTTAATATATTAACAGATTGCCAAATATGTACCATGCCATTACCAGAAACCACTAATATATCCATCTTTTCATTATCATCATTCTCAATAATATCAAAGTACTTAACGCCATCATCTACCGTAAGTGTGTTGATGTGTGCTGTGTTATCATTAGTAGGTAAACTGTTGAAGAATTGAAGACTGTTATCTCCTTTGCAAATTAAAACATCGTTGTGTTTAGAAAATACAAGTTGATTGATTTCACAGTTAGAGCTAGGTTCAAATACCTAATGTAAAAAATGTAAAAAATGTAAAAATGTAAAAATGTAAAAATAATAATCAAAAATAATGGTTAATATAAAATATCTATCAATATTTGTGTTATTCTTGATATTTTATTTTTAAAAAACAAAAATAAATTATTACCTTGATTAATTTAGAATTTGCAATTTCCCATAATTCAACTTTTCCATTGCCAGCTACTGCTAATAAAGTTTGATCTGGACTAAGTGCTGCTTTACGAATTCCCTTCGATTCATTTGTTTTCCATATTCTATTTTTTTATTATATATATATATATATATATATTCAATAAATAAATTATAATGATTAATATGAACTTTTTATATTTATAAATGTATATATATATATACTTAACTATACAATCTTTTAGTCACTATACACTTACAAATTAGGCAAATCTTCTCTTATGTTCCATTCAGTAATAGTACCTACATTAGAGATAGAGTAACCAGTGGTACCTTGTTCATTATATACCATATCAGCAATAGGATCATCAGTTCGCGTTTTTAAAGTCTTGATCACTTTATCATGGTCTAAAGAGTATATTAAAATAGTTCCTTTTTCTGTACCAAGAGACACTACTTTTGTTAAATCAAGGACTGCTTTTGATTTTTTGCGTGAACTGCCACTCGATTTTTTTTTCTTTAAAATGTTATGCAAACAATAATATCATAATAAATATAGTAGTAATAATAATAATAATAATAGTACTATTAATAAAATGAACCTTCCTCTATATATATATTGAAAAAATATCCTTATATTTATATTTATATACCTTTATATCTTCATCAGAGGTGACAATGGTACCCCAAGATAAACTTGTGATATCCTCACCATTTTCTATATCATAATCATGTGTAATATTGCCTGATCTAACATCATAGATTTTTAATCGGTGTCGATCTATACCTTGACCTACTGTTGCAAAATAATCAGCTTCTGTTTCTTGATCAAAAGCAGCAAATAAATATTCTTTAGATTGTTTAATCTTTGTATTTCTTTTTCCCATTATTTTTGTATAATAATTTATGTAAATAAATGTATTCTATTAGGAAGAAAAAAAATGAAGCAAAAAAAAGCAAAGAGTAAAAAAAAATCTGATATTTTCAGCCACAGCAGCGAAGTTTAAAAATTTTAATTTTTATAAAAAAGGAAATTGTAAATTTTTTTTTTTCTTTCTCTTGATAAAAAACTACCTCTTACCTTTACATATATATATATATATATATATACAAATAATAATAATAATAATAATAATAATAAAATGGTTAGAAAAATACGAAAAATACGAAAAATTACAGATTTAAATAATAAACCGACTGATAAAAAAGAAGTTTATCCGGTTGAATTGGTACTTTACAACAGTAAAAAAAGATTATCAAATTACCTCAAACAAAAAGATTATAAATCTGCTTTGGCTCTATTGGCAGCTTTAGCACAAACTGGATTATACTCTCCTTCTTCGTATTGGAATGTAAGTTTTTTCTTTTTTGAAATATATAAATGGCCATACAATGTATTAAATAAGTATATGCTATTATTATTATATAGGTTGGTGAAGAAATAATAAGAGGATTAGACGAGTTAGGACCTCAAGATTTAACCAACTATTTAAGAGCTACTGTCAGTGGGATCAGAAAACCTCATGTAAGTATTACGGCAATAGTAGTTACTATAAATGTATTTATACGTATGTATCGCGTCGTTAATATTTATAGATATGTGGTTATTATAATATAATAGAACGATAATAATATCAAGGAATACATATTGCAGTTATTATCCATTGAAGAAGACGAAGTAAAAGATAGATATGTAAAAGTAAATGATTTTATGTTAAATGAGTAAGTAAAACAGTAATAATAAAAAAAAGAAAAATCAAACTGAAAATTATAATAAAAAAATAAAAAAGAAACTAACACAGTATATTCATATTTTTCTATTTTCATATTTATGCAGATTATATATAACCTATAAAAATCAAGAAAAGTCACCAGCTATGGCTAAATTTTTTGCGATAATTTCCTATGAAGATTGGAATATAAATCATCGAGCGAACAATAAAAATGAATCATTAAAAACTGTGAAAAAATTATTAAAAGAAGCATATGATATGAATACAAACGACCGATATGTGATCAAATGCTATTTAAATGTATTAAATCAAGAATTAGATGAATCTGATAAACCAACTATAAAACAAATTGTACAAACTCACCTATCGATAAATTCTGGCTTGATTGGAGACCCTGAATTAGTTGCGTAAGAAAAAAAAAAAAAAAAAAAAAAAAAAAAAAAAAATGAAAGCAAACTAACATGTATTAATTTATTTATTAGAATACTACTTCATTTTGGAGAAGAATATGTAGATCAGCTTACATGGAAAAAAAAAATATGCGCTGATGATCCTGTAGCCGATCCAAGAGTTGCTTTTTTCCCTTTGATGTTCTTGTTTGAAATAATACCCCAACATGATCCTGCTTATGAAATCTTCCTTCGACTACGTTTAAATCTTATTTTGGATCGTTTGGAACATGGTTGTCGGGATCCAATGGTTATTCAAAAACTAAATGATTATGTAAAATATTTAAAGTAAGGATGACAAGAGAAAAAATAAAAAATAAAAAAAGAAATATACATAAGAATAGTGCATTAGAAACTTATTATATTTTTATATTTTATTTTATTATTAACTGTGGAATGGAAAAATAGTCAAGAAATACCTTATTTACAGAACGAGATTAGAAAAATACTAAAATATAGAGATATATTTTTAACATTAGACAATTTGAAGGAAGATTTTGAAATAGAAGATGAAGATGAAGATGAAGGTAAAGCTAAGGATAGAGGCAGAGGCAGAGGCAGAGGCAAAAATAAAGGTAGTGGTAGAGGCGAAGATAAATCTAAAAAAGATCAAAATACAGATCAAAGCAAATTTCATATACAAAATACCATAAGATCTACAGTAAACATCATAAATGAATATATGAAAGAAAAAATATATAATCAACTTTATCGTCGACTCGATGATGACCAGCAAAACCAATCCACTAAAAGAAAAAGACTTCAGCCAATTAAAATGAAAGAACCTAAACTAAAGAGCCCTTTGGAACTTTATTACAGTTAAAAAGAAATGATTAGTGCTTATTTTTACTTTTTTCTTATTTATATATTAAGTTTACTTTTCTATTTGTACTTTTTAAAGTAAATATAAATTTTTTAAGATTTTCAAATAAAAATAACTCTAACTTTCTTTTAAATTTATTCTATTAAATTAGCATAACGTATTTTTATGTATGTACATAGCATAATGCTTCTATTTTCCATTCCTTCCAAAAGTCCTTTTAATTGAAATATTTTTTTTTATTTATTTTATTTTAAATTAATACTATATTAAAGAAATGAGACCATTTTTTTAATACGATGTGATCAATTGCTCATAGCATTTTAACTTTGTTTATTTGATGACCTTCGCTCAAGTGGTACCTTTGTCTTCCCTTTTTTTTTTCAAGTTTTTCAAAAACAACTAGATTATCCTGAAGTTCTCTAGCATAATAATTAAATTGAATGTCCAATTATCTCTGGATATAAAGCATAATAATAAAAGAAAATTGGATATTCCAAATCTGATTTTCATTCTATTTATTTATAGATATCTCAAATAATATATTTATGTCAACTTAATATTAGATTTTCCTTAGGTTTTGAGAGTTCTTTTTGTAATCACCTAATCAATAATTCTATGGAAAATTACTTGTATTAGTATATCAGCGATCATAGACGAATTTTGGATGAGATAATAAAAAAGATAACCTACTACCTTAATCTCTGAATACATTCGTTCATGAGTAAATCAAAAGAACAAAAAAACAAATAGAAGTCTATTTTCCAAAATATATCATTTTTTATTTTTTAAATATTATTATTTTTTTTTTCACTCTTTCAATCGGATGTGATTCTTGATTTTTTTAAATAATGATAAAAAGTTCAAGATATAATTGTCGTTTTTTGTTTTTATCAATATATAAATTTAAATATCTATTGAATAAAATAATATTGGTATTAAAATAACATATCAACTATATAAATACATATAATTTTATTATATAAAAGGTAGCTGTTTTCTTCTATTCTTCGTCATCGTTTGATCCGTCAAGCATTTCAAGCATTTCTTTTAATTTCTCATTATCTAAAATAATTAAGTAAATAATAAATAATTAAGTAATTATATAAATAAGTAGCTAGGTAACCATCATAACTTATCTATGTATATATTACCTGGATTTAACTCCAAAGCTTTTCTATATGCATCTATAGATTCATCATATAACTTTAGAACGCAATCTTCATCATTTTCTAAATTAGATAATGTCATTTTAAGCATGGCATACTATATATTAAATGTACAAAAAGAATAATATATAAATGTATGCAGTTATATATTTGTGCAAAGGTGCAGCAATATTATTAGTTTTACCAATTCCCAAGCCCAAGGATTTTCCTTCTTATTTTTTTCATAATAAACCTGCTTTGATTGTTGTATTAACTTTTCGGCACGTTGGCAAATCTATTTTTAATTTTATTTTTTAGTCACAACAATTACCTGCTTTCTATGTTTACTTTTCATTTCGTCTCTTTTTTAAAGAAATACAAATAAAAATGATTTACCACTTCTTTTTCCTTCTCATCTTGTATAAATTTTTGTCTATGTATTAAACAAGCACCCCATAATGTCAAAAGATTATCATCGTCGTTGTAAGGAAATAATTGAATATATTTAACAAGTGTATCAAAAAGAACTGCTACGTGTTGCCCATGACAAGGTTGTTCCAAGGATTCACCATATTCACGTATATCATGTAATACTTGTTTTACCAGTAATCGTGTTGGCTCATCAAAATTTTCAAAATCTACCATTACCTAATAATAATGATAACAATAATATGTACTGTTATCACCACCATCCCTTTATTTTATTTATGTAAATATAGTAGTACATCACTATAACATATAATTACCTCATCTAAAATACTGAGGACCTCTTTATACAAATTTATTTCCTGGCGAGACACTGCATCTTTATTCATCAAATCAAAAAGTAAACCTTCATCTATTTCACCATCGCTATCTTCCAAATTTTCACGTCTTTCTTCAAAAATGCGTTGCTTTTGTTGTCGAAGAGAGAGTGCCAAAGCCAAAGCAGCACGTGTATGCCATAATTGAATAGCTGGAGTGGTAGAAACAGTGCTATTTTTACCCTTTCTTATTGCAACAAATAAATCATACCCTTCTTGTAAACTTTCTGATACATTTAGTGCACGTCCTAATTCTATTAAACATTTTGCATAACCAAATCCAGTTTTTTGATCATTATCTTCTTTTTCATAAGCTTCTAAAGCCATATCAAACAATCGTTTTGCGATTTCACTATCCTTATTTAATTGGTATTCTTCTTTAGCCATAGTTAATAATTCATCTGCTGTAGGTTGAATTTTTCCTCCTTCTGTTCCTTGCTCTCCGTCTTTACGAATAAATGATATTTCTATTTCTCCAATGTCGCATCCTTTACAATCAGTATCTTCACAATCTGGGTGATGTTGTTCAGTTTGCTCATGTTTTGGTTTTTTAATTTGAATATATGAAGTGGATTCAAAATCGTCTGGTCTATCCACCCGTTTGGACATACTTTATTATTATTATTAGAAAAAATAGACGAAAGAGAATGTGGTTAAAAAAAATTTTATGGCGATAGCATAATTTTTTTATTAAAAAAGGTGACTTTTTTAAGCCTTCGCTAATTTTTTTAAGCGAAAGAATTTTTTATAAATGCGAATTTTTTTTTTTTTTTTTTTTGACATTCTTCCCAGCTTTAGATATTCATATATAAATATATATATTACTAAATGCCTCGTGTAGTTCCTTGGATCAACAATCATGAATTATGTCAAGTTTTTAATTGGCTATACTCTGATATAAATGAAGATCCTAAACTAGCCCAGCGTGGTGTAGATAGGGTAAAAATAATACTAAAATAATAATAATAACAATATACAGATTTATTTATACTCAAAGCTGAACCAACAGATATTATATTGTTATTTTATATAGGTAAAAGCATGGATAAGTAGAGGGAAAGTTCCTATATCGGTTAGGTCCACTATGGATCTTGTAGAAGTACAATTAAGAGAGCAAAAATGTCAACATAGTCAAATACCCTTAAGTGAAAATGAATTGCGACAGCTATACTGTAGTGTTTTTATTAGGTAATATAATAAGCGAACGTAAATAAAATAAACTAAACTAAACTAATTGCAATATATATATATATATGTATTGTGTGTGTATGTATATGTCTATAAATAGATTTATAAATGGAATAGAAGATAGTCGACAAAAAGGCTACTATGCAAAGTCATTATTAAGTATCGCTGATGAAATTGGTTTGCCAATATGGTTAGTTCAAGTCCGACATGCTGCTACTCACGGCGATTTACCAACTTTATACATGTTAAGACGTGGTTGCATACAGGTAATTAACAAAAAAAAAAGAGTGAATTATTTTTGGAAAGCTTAATACGTATATCTGTACGGTTTACTTTAAACAAGCTAACTTTAAAAAATAAATTCCATATTAGGCTTTACAATGGTTATACGACAATTACTGGGTATTAGAAATTAATCCTGAAGCACTACAAGTTATTGATGAAAAAACCAATTTTAAATTGCGCACTCTACTCAATTATTACAAAATATCAAGAAAAGCTTACTTGAAAGGTAAAATAATAAATAAATAAAATGAAATAAATAAGGATGAAATGAACAGATAAAGATAAATAATAAATATGTATATCAACGCTAGGAGAACAAAACCAAAGTATGTATATGAAAACATTGGACAATTTTTTTAAAGCAGTATCGCCCAATATCATCCAAGAGTGTATTATTCCTTTAATTATCGGTGCTGGTGGTATTGTACCTACATCTATAAAGTAAGATGATAAATACATAATATAAAAATAAAATATGGATTAGAGATTTGAATTAATATATATACATTATCATAGAAAAAGAGTAACTTCAGATTTAAAACTACCAGATCAATTGATTGCATTATGGATGCCATTATTGGAAGGAATGAGCGATCGTTTTCCAAATTTTATTTTTGAATTAATATGCGCTATTGTAAATGAACTCGATAATACTGATAATTATATGTCAAATGAAAACTTAATTATACCTAGTACTTCTCTTGTAAGTTGACAAAATATAAGCTCGAAGACAAATGTAGATTAAATTTATGACATACTAGTATTCACTTTTTTTATTTTTATAATAAAATAATGCAGGCTAGTGGATATATTGATCAAGAGAACGAAAAAAAAAGACACCCAACTTACCCATTGACTTTAGGTAATTTAATATTGCTATATGAATATTATGTTACTATTGGTTTTTTAATATTGATTATATTACTCATTCTGTGTACTTTATATTTTTAGCATGTTGGCTAAGATATTTCATAACTCAAAGCTACTCAAATAAGCCGCTTTTTTATAACGATATTGTAGAAGATATAATGGAGCTATGTTTGAAAAGACCGAATAGCTAGTAAGCATTTTATTTTTATTTTATATTTATATTTTTCAATAATTAAAAAAAAAAAAAGCTTATGCAATTATAATTTTTATTTTATTTTAATAACTAGTTCAGAAAAAGTTCTACAAGCCATTGTAATTTCAGATCCAATATTAGGAAAATCAATTGAACCGTTTTTACATTATATCAATTCTAAATTGATGATAGATTTACCTTCAAATAAACTTTCTACAGAAACCACGAAGATAGATATAGAAAATGAAATAAATCAATTAAATGATGAACTATCCTCTTTAAAAAGAAAGGTACGTATTAAATTTATACATACATATATGCATATACTATAATTATTATCATCTAATATAACATATTTTTAACGTATTAGTTGAGTATTAAAGAAGAAAAAGAAAATAATTTGGATGAAATGGATGTAGATAATGAAGAATTAACTTGGACACTAGTTGATAAAAAATCTTGGGCGGCCTGTCCTATTGGCTGTTTACCAAATGGTGAAGTTCCCGATTTATATTTAGACGTATAAGAAGATTGATTGGATATTGATATAAAGATATTGTAATTGTAAATTAAATAAAGCGATTTAGGTGCATTTATTTTGTACTTTTCTTATTAATATATATTTATGCACATAGATATTTTGTTTTTTCGTAAATTTATTAACTTGATTATCAATTTATTAATAGGTTTTTTTATTTGTAAAAAAACCAAAAACATTGAAAGCAGAAAAAGAGTTTAGACTTGTGTTCATTTGAAATTAACATTTGGTTTAAATAATATTTTATTTAAATAGGATATTCTTTTATACAAATGCATATAGTCATTATTTTATTTAACGAAAAAGAAAGAGAATGAAAAAAAAATGATTGAAAAAATCGAGTAGCTACTTTTCTTTATATTTCGCCTAGTCATCGTCTTCATTTTTACTTTATAAATAATAAATCATTGTATAATAAAATGAATATTCTGATTTAGACTATTGTAATATTATACAGCTATTATATATACTTCACCATAATTTTTTTCATACATTATTGATTTCTAAACAAATAAAAGAGTGAATTTGTTTCATTATCATACATAGATATTACCAAAAAAGGATTCCATTTTCATGCAACCGTTTAACCATTGATGATTTCAATGCCTGATAATGATTGCATAATATTATTTTAATCAACATCATCTTTTTTTTTTTTTGAAGTGAAAGGTTACATACAGGTTACTATTTTCTTAGTACAAAAAACAGCCGTTAGACGATAGAAAATGATAGTAACAGTAACAGGGAGTATAGGCTTTTTTAAAAAAAATATAAAAAAAAAGGAAAAATCAATTGATAAACTTAATGCTGTACAATGTTTTTACTAAAAACATGATATTTACACATAACAAATCAATATTTATATATAAAATAAATAGATAAATAATAAATATATATTAAATAGAACTATGAATGAAATTAGCAATAGACTGAATAGCATGAATATAATTTTCAGTGTCAAGAGGAATCATAGTAAAACCATGCATAGCACCAAGTGATCGTATAGCAATTGTTTTCACACCAGCTTTTAATAAGCGACGAGAATAGGCTTCTCCTTCATCACGAAGTATATCACATTCAGCTGTAATTACCAAAGCTCTAGGTAGCCCATTTAATTCTTCATCGGTTGCAATAATAGGTGAGAAACGAATATCTTCAACACTTATTTCATAATTATTGCCGAAGTATTTCTTTTTAAAATATTCCATATCTTTAGTAGATAATACGTAATCTCCATCACCATACAATCCACGAGATTCATACCCTTCACCAGTAGATGATATAATAGGATATAACAAGACTTGTCCTTTAAGAACATCACTATGTCCACGCTTTTTCAATAAAACTAAAAAAAAAAAACAGTATAGATATAAATTAAAAAGAAAGCTTTCACATGGAAATCTTCATAACATAAATATATATATATATATAATATAAATTTACTTGATGATACAGCAGAGAGATTACCACCTAAATTTATATACATTAATTACAGAAAATAAAACAAAATAAAAAATTAAATAATGATCATTTTTTTCATCTAACATCAAGTTTAATATGTGTTAACAAACTTTTATTTCATTTCATTTTGTTTTATTTACCGGCACTTTCACCACCAACTACTAATTTGGAAGGATCAATATTTAATTCATTAGCATGTTGATGTATCCATAATATAGACGAATAGCATTCTTCAGGTGCCACAGGAAAACGAACTTCAGGTGATAAAGTGTAACTAACAAAAATAACGGCTACGCCGGCCCGAACAGTAAGCTAATACATATAAATAAAGCGTACTCCATTTAGTGTAATTCTTTCACCACCACTCTCTTCATATTACTACTATTAATATTATTATTATCATCACATCTCTATATTAAAGCTTACATCTTTAACAAATTTTTTTGATGACTCAAAGGTACCAGTAACAAAACCACCACCTAAATAAATAATAATATTAATAAATGAGCTTCAGCAATTAAATAGATAAACAGATAAATACAATTTTATTTTTTTTATGTATTTCAGCTACCATGTCTAAAATAAAATAAAATAGTATATTATTAATTGCTCTTAATACTACTGTTCATTTATATATTTATTTACTATATTTAATAACCTCACTTTTATATATACTTATTTTATTTTAAACTTACAAATAAATAAAAGCAGGTAAAATTTGTTTTTCAGTATCGAGAGGGCGAGAAATGATTAATTTAATATTAGAAGAAACCTGTTGACCTTCGGTTTCTTGTAACCCAATAACTATTTCTTTTTCATCAACAAGCGTTTCTGGTATCACAACACCAGGCGGTAAAGGACTATTGTCAACTAGAGCTCTTAAATCTACAGGTTCAAGTTCATGCCATTTAGGGCCAGCTGATAATAATTTAAAAACAGCATCATAAGTGGGATGAGCAGGCGATTTTTTACTAATAGCCATTTTATTATTGCTAAAGTTAAAATATTCAAGTATAGATAAAGGTTAAAAAAAGGAAAGAGGCAATGTTAAAATCTTAAATTTATACTTAAGTGCATCGGTGAATTATTTAAGCGAATATCAGGTGCGATAAAAAAAAAAATACTAAATTTCCTGTTTTGTATTTTTTAATATTTTCGTTATCTACACATTTTATTTTAAATCTGCAAAAACTTCAACTTCGATACTTTCATTCCTAATTTAAATTACTTTTAAAAAAGAATATACGTACTTAATACTATAAAAATAGAAAATAGGAAAAATAATAAAAAGAAAAAATAACATTATGTACTAAAAAATTGCTAACTAGTATTTGTTTTCTCAGAGCTTAGTCCTGCATCGGAAGGTTGGCCGAAATAAATTAGAATATGCTTAACACAAACTCTATTCTTGCCAATAATATTAATAATAACATTAATAATAGCATGAATAATAGCATTAATAATAACATTAATAATAGTAATAGGATTGCTAATTCTATTACATAAAAAATAAAATATGTAATAAAAAAGCATTTAACTGATTTTTAATGAGCAAAGTGTCAGAAAGTTAGCCAAAACAAAATAAAATATACTTAATACTAGAGTATTATTTTTGTTCATAATAATAATAATAATAATAATAATAATATATATATATGAGCTTTAAAATTACAAAAGAAACAATGATTTAACACCTAAAATATGCAGTGAAATTAGATACAAGAGCCACACAATTTGGAAAATAACTTTTTTGAACTATTGTTTTTGGAGACGGTGACGTATTGGCAGAACAAAAAGGTATTAATATTTTAAATTTTACAGAAGATGTTTTGCTTAGACACACACATATAAGTATTATATATGTAAAGAAACAATATGTAAAAATAGTACCGGTTTTTATTTATTTTATCTTATTTACTTACTATCGTTATATACAGTTGTTGAATATCCTACAGAAATAATAAAAAAAAATTATCACGCATACCTCTTTTGAATCTTGAAAAAAGATATACTTGCATTAATAAAATAAAATGCATCCGGCGTTTAAATTATATATTGTAGAAAAAAAATATTTCGCTTCTTTTCTTTACTTATTTTTTTTTACAGGCCTAATATATAACGTGAATCTAATAAAAATATTCAATAGTGAATGAGTATTGTTTTATAAAATTTGAAAAAGATTCATAAAAAGGAAATAGTGTTTACAATGCTGATCCTTTATCAAGGTTAAAGTATTACAATTGCTCTATATAAAACGTTCATACAATAATAAGATTTTATTTTCATATTTGTAAGCGATAATAAATATATGGATATGTACATAGAATAACAGTGGCACGTATCAAAACATAATATCCAGGTTTTTAAATCAGTGTTATTAGTTATTATTATTATTTTTTTAAAAAAAAACAGCGGCTGTTTAGAAAGGAAATAAACCAACATAATAATAAATATAAATATTGTCTGTTTCATAAAAATGGTTTTAAATTTTGTCAATAAATAGCTTTATCAACAAATTTGTACAAAGCCAAACCCACCAAGTTAGAATTATTATTTTTTACACGGTACATAATTCAATAAATTTAATAGCCCTCCTATATAAGGAATTGGTGATACTAGTACTGGGTTTGCAAATAATCCACTGTTTTATTCTTTAACGATGGCAATAATAAAAAGAAGGTATCAACTTAACCTAACCATATTGTAACATGTGACATAAAAAGAGATGTGGTGGGCACAATTCATAGATTAAATGTATATAAGCATATAAATAAAGAAGAAAGAAATGAACAACAATGTTAAACTAATCATCAACAAAATAGAAATATACATCGTACTATCAAAAATTATCAAGATATATATTAATTTACCTAATGAAAATATCAACCATCGTTCCAGTGTTAAAATAGTCACTAAAAACTGCTTGGAGAATAAAGATTCAATATTTATATTATATTTTATTGTTAAAAAATATGTAAAGAAAAATCAATTAATAAAATGATGTACTCCAAGATATAGTCAAGGGCATAGCATCATTTTTAGCTATCTAAAAATGGAAAAATATTATATATTGATTCTAAAAATCTGGAGCCATAGAATACTAAAATTACAGACTATTTACTGTTAACTTCAAACTAGTTCAACATTCTTAACACTACCTTCAGCACGTTTTAATTACTTTCATGTACATATATACATAAAAGAATATAAACGCTTTTTGCATTTTATGGTGATAAAAAATAAATGATATTAATTATATGATCTATTTGTGATCATCCTGCAGACACATGGTGGGATAAAACAATCAAAAATTTAAATATTATCAAAATAAAATATTAGTATAGAATGAAAAGTTTTAACGAGAATTTTTTTTATTTTATTTTTATTTTTTAGATTAGTTTTTCTGTACCCATCATATCAGCTAGTTATACATCGTTGTATATTAATTTGGTAAGTTGATTTAACAACACCATCATATAAGTGCGTTTTTTAATTATGATACAATAATAAAACTTTTGTTCATATATATATTGCCTTTTTAGAAAAAATAAACAAATAGAACATTCTACAAAGATATTCCAATTCATTCGTAATGGATCAATTAAAATCATTCCAAGAATTAATCAAACACCGTCCTAATATTAATTAAATTTAAATATCTAATCATCCACTCAATTGTTTTATTAAAAAAAAGTCAAATAAAAAAAAAAATATACCGATCACCACTTCAATATATACATTAGATGATATCATAATAAGCAACGATGTGAAAGTCATTAATCAACGTACAGATACTAATCACCAATCCGCCATAAAATTGCTATTGAACATTACACCGAAAACAAATATTTAATTTTTATATTATAATTATTATTTAATTATTTTACAAAAATGGTCAACGGATGTATTATGTAAAACTGTGATAATAACTTAAGACTTTATAACACAAAATAATATGAAAACAATTTAAGATTCTATGACTATACAACAACAGGATAATATCTAGAACAGCAGTATAAAGGTATTAGCTCTGGATATATGAAATGGAAATTGACACTTGTATTACTCCATCATCAATATTTCCTCTCCATATTATTATCATCAATAATAATAATAACAATAGTAACAGTTTTCGTATTATCATCTTAATAATAACGGGTTTTCTTCTTTAAATGAATGGTGTATGATGAATAATTTGAATTACCTGTTGTACGGTGTTGTGAAATATTAAATATTAAAAGATGTTGTTAATAATAGGGCACCTTTACTTCCTAATATACACTTCATATTTTTTTTTTGGGTATTTATTGGCGTTTTTGGTATTTTTTGACATAATTTGGATATTCATTTTAAAAATCTCGGTTTTATCTACTTTCCTAGATTGGATT
>MU611937.1:0-63351 GCA_025201675.1 Cunninghamella echinulata
GAAGGGAAAAAAAAAAAAAAGAAAAAAAAAACTTTTAAAATGTGGTTACTTACTTTTTTTTATTGGATCACATGAAAAATTCAAATCAAATTAGAAAGACCCAAAAACCTTTCATTTCCGATAATAAATACTGTACTTTTTTTTTTTCTAATTTTTTCAACTCTTTATTAACACTCTCTTCATTTTTATTATTACTTTATATACATATATATATATACAGTTGTTTCATTCATTATCTTTACTATTACTGTATTATTATTATTATTATTATTATTATTATTATTATTATTATTACTACTATTGTTACTTAAATATCCATATTATTAACATTAAAATAAAACAATAAAAAAAAAGAAAGAAATAGAACAGTATTAAAGTACTTTGTAAAAATATATATCTATTATTATTAATCTCAATAATGGCTTCAATCGTTTCAACTTTTTTACATCAATCGGCCAATAAAATAGAAGACTTTTCAAGATCAAAAAAGAAAAGCAATGGTAATTCGGCAAACAAACAAGGAATTGGAATGATGCCTCAAGCAGCCTTATCAACACCCACTATGCAACAGCCTTATCGACATCCTCAAGCTAGCTACAGTGCTGAATATGTCACTGCTTTTAATGACCCCATGTTAATGAATTATCCTCCAAGTATGGCTAGCCCTATTATGTCGCCTAGTACTTCTTGGACTACGGATATGAGTAGTAATATGGATAAAGGTGAAATTATACTTGATCGTAGAAGCATCTCTCAAGGTATGAAATTAGTTTCAATCGCCGCAGATGAATATGATGAAGGAAATGAAACTGTTGCCCTTGACATCTACCTTACTGGGATTGATAAAATTCTTATGGCATTACCAAGTATGTTAATTGAAAAATTCTCAAGCGATAATAATAACTAATACTAATGAATTATTCGTTTTATTTTTATAATTGTCATTATAATTAGATAAAACTGATTCAAAAACGAAAACTGCACTTCGTGAAAAATTGTTAAGGTATTATTATTGTTATTATTACCATATACGAAAATATGATAATACAAGTATTGAGTCGTTTTTTAATATTGAAATATAATTACTACTATTATTATTTTAGTGTTGAAGAAAGAGTAGGCATTTTGAATTTAGCTAATCAACGTATTCAATGCGAAGAAAATGAGAGTAATTCAGGATCATCGACTTCTATTTCGAACTCGCTAATTGACTCTCTAATCATCGGCAAAATTTCACAGACTATTCAATCAGTTACTCAATCAGCTTTAAGACGAACTTCCATGCCAGCTAATGATGTACAATACGATACCCAACCTCCTAAATATTCATCATCACAGCCTTATAATTTAAGTGATTATTTTCAAAAAAAATACCCTAATGATAGCGATACTGTACAACGTTTTAAACAATTTAGTCAGGCCATTGTTCAAGCTACTGTTACTTTAGCCGTACTTGTTAAACAATCTCCTATTCCTGGATTATTGGCATTTTGTCTTAGTTATTTTATGCATCTGTTACTTTGGGTAGACGCTTGCTATGGTATTCGTGAAAAAGCTCAAGACTTCGGGATAGCAAGTATTAAATTACTAATCGAAGCTGATGAACAATATAGATTACATGAATTTATCTCTGAATTTATATTTATGATTATAGCCGCAACTTTAAAAGCTGTTGTTGCCTATAAGGAAACCCCTCGCTATTCCTCTCGGCCTCCTCCAAATGTACGTCATTCCTCAAGCGTTAAAATAGTGGAAGTAGATGATGTAGATACATCTAATAATAACCACGCTATTGGCTGGGCATGGCCATCTCGCCGCTAAATGTAAATATATGGTTATATATATTATATACTTGATCAAATATTCCCCCCTTCACGTTGACTTTTGCTTTTTATGTTCTCAATTTATTTTTTTATTTTAATATACATAAATTTACTTTCATTGTTTAATTATTTTTGTAATAGAGTTATTTTTCTTTTTTTTTTTGGATAGATTATTAATAATAATACTAATAAAAAATGATATGTATCATAAACAAATCTTAGTAGCACTGTATCAGCTTTAACATACCATATTAGGAAATATGTTATTATTTTCGATACCACTTTGTGTGCTAAAACACTATATTTTTTTGTAATAAAAGTTATATGATATTGATTCATTTCATTGGCAAAATGTATAGATTATAAATATATAGATCGTTATGTTTTATAAATAATCAACGAAATAAAGTAATAGCAAGAGAAATTAACAGAAAATTTAATCCAAATAGAAAAATAAAAAATAAATAATGAACTATTGAGGTAAACATATGGATAATACGATAAAATTTAAATAAAAATAACATGATAGAAGAAAAATATAAATATTTTTTAAAGATAATTAATGGGATCCGTTTTTTTTATATTTTAGAATATAATCAACACTTTAGCCTAGCATTGAGCAAATGAAAAATTTTAAATTTTAGCGATCTAGTTTCAAACCCAGATTTTTTAATAATAGTGTTAGGGGCTTAAAGAATAATTTTTTTTCTATAATTTTTTCTTTTTAAATTTTATTGAAAAAGTCTCTTTCACCATATCAAGTCAAATAAAAAATATATAATGTGTAATTAAAAAATAATTAATCAGTGTTTTGTTTAAATAAAAGTAATAACGTAATAATTTATTTATTTATTTATCTTTTTTGTCTCTTTAATAAATAGCTGGTTTTAATTTTGGAAACACGGGAAATACTAATCAGACAAACACGACAGGATTTGGAGGATTTGGTACTACACGTAAGTTATTTAATAATAATAATAATAACAATAACAATAATAATAATAACAATAATAATAATAATGATAATAATGATAATGATAATAATGATAAATTCATTTTATTTAAATAAAAATAATAGCAACAAATTCTTCTTTTAATATATCTAACTCATCAACCACAACAACACCTGCTTCAAATGCTTTTAGTTTTAACACAGCTACTAATCCTGTAACAACTACAAATAGTTTTGGCTTTGGTACTTCAGCTCCTACTAGTAATGCTACACCAACTACTGGTGCCGGATTTTCTTTTGGTTCTGCAACGCCTAGCACTTCCACTACCATTGGTACAACTACACCCGCCACAGGGTTTAACTTTGGTAAAACTCCAGGCCCTACAACATCAACAGCATCAACAGCATCAACAGCTGGTTTTAATTTTGGTGCTACCACTACTCCTACTACATCAGCAACAAACGCTGGGTTTTCATTTAATAATACGAATGCAACAGCTACTAAACCAACACTGGCTTTTGGAACAACATCAACATCAACTTCACAACCTGCTTCTACAATTTCAGCTGGCGGGTTCAATTTTGGTACTAGTGCACCAACAACACAAGCAACATCGACTCCTGCTCCTGCATCTGGTGGTTTTGGATTTAACACAAACGGTAATATATAAATATATGTATTTTAACGTATATAATGACCAAAATATTCATCCTAGAATATTTATTCTTATCATTGTTTTAAATATTATAGTGGCTACTACGACTGGTATAAGTGCCCCAACTCTTACTACGCAGCCAACTGTCTCTGCAACTATCACACCTACTACAGCAAATACAGCTGCCAACTCCACTTCCACTACTGCTAATACAAGCTCTCAGCAGCAGCAACAGCAGCCTAAAACTGTATCTGTTCCAACACCTTCTACATTAAAAAATAAATCTATGGAAGAAATATTAAACTCTTGGAATAAAGATTTAAATATTCATACTCGCGAATTTCATAAACAAGCAGCTCAAGTAGCTTCATGGGATCGTCAGTTAATTGAAAATGGCAATAAGGTAAATGATGCTGTTAACTAAGAAAATAGTATATCAACCATAATTAATATTTATATATCTATTTATTTTTATAGATTTCGAAATTAAATAGTAATGTAGAGCAAATAGAACAACAGCAACGTGAAATCGATCAAAATTTAGAATATATTAATGGACAACAAGAGGAATTAAACCGCTTATTGGATGATTATGAAAAACAAATTGGTGATGTATTTGAACAAAGCAACCTACAACAACCTATGCAAGCTGCTGACATACAACGTGATAAAGCTTATGGTTTGGCTGAAAATCTCAATAAACAAATGGACGATATAAATAGAAATTTAACCGTGATGATTGATGAAATAAATAAAATGGGTGGCCCACAACAATCTACAACTGCTAATGATGACGATGTGGTAAAGTTAATATAAATTTGGTGAGGTTAATTGATTAATTATTAATATGTTTTTGTTATATTTTACTTTTTTTAGGTTGGACAAATTGTTAAAATTCTCAACTCTCATTTATCTTCACTTCAATGGATTGATAATACATCTATGACATTAAAACAAAAACTAGATGAAGTGTTCAAATTACGAGACACTACATCTTTAACTCGTCAATAATAGCTCTCAAATATATATTTATATATATTGTTTTCTCTAGGTTGAATTTCTTATCATCTTACATTATTCTACATTAATTTTTCGACAATAAAGGATAAATAAAAAAAAAAGAAAAAGTACTGGGAATAGATATAAAGCTGAATACAATAATATTTATTTTATACTGAAATTACTGAAAAATATTGTATATCAAATTTATCAAAACAATCGAGATAATAAAAAATGTCGTTATTATAAAACGAATTTATTTTCAGCAATATATAAGTATATATGGTGAAAAAGTTCCATTTTCAATTATTTTATACTGTGTAAATAATGCCTAACTCTATGCTAATGCTTATATAAATTAGTCAAACACTTTTTTAATAGTGGATTCTTGTATAAAATATTTTTATGCCACATATCCATTATTAATCAAAACTTTTATATTTCAAGGGTAATTCCTATCCAAAGTTTTATCATTAGGATAGTTTTTATTCAAATTTTACTTTAAAAAGGGCATATTTATGTAAATCATATAACTATTGACAATAATGAAAATATTTAATCAGCTTTTGCAGATGGTGGTTTACCAAGTAAACTTATATATCGATCTATTCCCAAAAAAAATATAAAAAAATTAGTTTAATATAATATCTACTAAAACATGGATTGAATATTACCAGTGTTTCGGTTCAGCGTGGATTTCTTAGTAACATAGCTATGCCTTTTTTTACTCTGATTTGCATTAGAGCTCGCTTTATTAAATTTTCCATTATCAAGTGTAGCTATTTCATCAATCATACCAAATGTATCTGTTGATGAGGATATTGGTAAGTTAGAATTTTGGAGTTCATTACTTTCATTTTCAAGCTCAAAGTAGTTAGAAATTTGGTAAGGTTTATCGTACGCATTTTCTAGAAGTTTATCATGAAAATGTATGTTTAGAAATCTCCTATAAAAAGAATAGCTATATTTATAAAATATTGCTTACCTTTATGCTGTATATTTTTTTTTTTAGATTCATCGTGAGGAGTTAATCGCTGATGTCCAGAAATACGGCGTTGGCGAATATTTGCAATCACATTTTTTGCCGATTCTGTTACCGATGTATTCTTACTATCATCATTTTTAGCCTAAGTTATAAGATAGTTAATTTTATTAATTACATTATTAAAGATATGGAAAACCAAAGTATCTCATATTTAACTATATGACTACCTTATTATATCTATCAAATTGAGAAGATTTTCGATCGCTAAGGCTATATTTACTTTGTTTTAAAGATAATCGATATGAAGAGGGGGGTGACAATAATGAAGAAGAAGAAGAAGAAGAAGAAGAGGGGAGTTCATTAACAACTTTAGCAAAGCTTTTGTTACTGGGTTGAATCATTTCAAAAGGTTGAGCTGTAGAAGTTTTAATGGTTTGAGGAAAAATACGTTTTTTTTCAAATTCTGGCGTATTCTGATATCGATCACTCTCCGATTGTTTTTTAGTAATGAGTACTTGAGTTCTATTTGGACCAGATTGTGAATGTTTTGCTGTAGGAA
Source organism: Cunninghamella echinulata (assembly GCA_025201675.1). Taxonomy (NCBI): domain Eukaryota; kingdom Fungi; phylum Mucoromycota; class Mucoromycetes; order Mucorales; family Cunninghamellaceae; genus Cunninghamella; species Cunninghamella echinulata. The sequence continues at coordinate 5,975 of MU611937.1, forward strand.
CAGCAGCTGTTAATATATTTTTAAATATTAATAGAAGTTAACAGAGGCAGTTACAATAATATAGCTAAATTAGCGTGTTTCGTAATTGCATAAATAGAATAAAAAAAATAAAAAATATACCTATATTATAATCATTTCCATCATGTGTATTTCTGTATATTTGTTTGTTTTTGGTTTGATCGGGAAAAGAAATAGATCTATATCTTCTTACTGTACGATTTTTTTGTACATCAGAATGTCGATCACTAGCTTTTGCCAGCAATTGTTTATTGACCTTATTGTTAAGATTATTGAATGATTCTGGGAATACTGTATCATGATATGCGTTTTGTTCAAATTGAGAAGAGTTTGATTGATATGTGAAGTTTTGTTTTCCTTTTCTTTCATCCTTGATAGTTAAACATGATGGTAGGTATTTATCATCATTATAACAGTTTAATGGAGGGAGGCCGTGGGTCTGCCCTTCAGGAATTAGTTTATTAAATGATGTAGTTGATTTATTTGATGGTTTTTTGACGGTAATGTCATCTATACTAGGCATATTATGTAATTTTAATAGAGATTGTCTTCGCTGGAGTAGAGCATCACTATCTCTTCGTAATAATGCCAAAGTCTGTGCATCTAAACTATGCCGTTTTGTGTTATCATTGTTTATTTGATATCCCTTTCTAAGCAAGGGGTTTATTGGCTGTTTATCACCAATATACTTTTGTTCATTTCCTATATTACTGACAACCTGATGATTGTTTTTATGGATTTTAATGTTATCCTCTTCCGAATTATTTAAGCTAATTTTTTGACTTTTTTTCGTTATATCATCTATATATTGCATTTCTACTGAGTCCAAAGAATACTTCCTTGAAGTAATCTGAGCATTATTTAATTGATATTTAAGATTTATTTGAGAGTTTGCCACCACTGGCTTTTGTAAATTTCTATTTTTTTAAAATATAATAAAACTAAATAAAACCATTTTTTTAATAAAGCTATAAAAATTAGTAGTTTACCTTTGTGGTAGAAGAGGAGCTCTACTAACCGGCCTCGAAATAACGCCCTCTAATAACACAGGATCTATAAAATCTCTTAAATCACTATATACAAAATCAACAGACAAATCATCGTCTATAAATGGTGTTCATAAGTAAGATAGATAAAAAAAAGTCCAAATGAATATTAATTGTATAATTAGGTACCATTATTAAGTTCATTAAAAATTGCAGCACTTTCACTACGGAATGTTGGAATGTGTGAAGTGCAATCTTCTGCAAGAGATATGTCGGTTTTATTTTTATTAGTTTCAACAGAACGATGAAAGGGGATGGGTGTAATTAAAGAGCGAGTTATTTTTTGTAATTCTTCATCAGTAACGCTTTCCAGTGATATATTATAGCTGTTCCTTTTTTTTGAATGTATATTGTTAGAATGTTTCAATTTATCATTATCATTAGTTAATAAATTATTAAGATCGATAATATCTGATAAATCATAATCATTTAATATAGGGCGAACATTACTTGACATACTGAAAAAAAAAAAAAAATAATACTTAGAATAAATGAGCAATAATATCAAAATTTGAAGCCTTTTTTTGTCTTCATAGGGATAGTCATATGAACACCGACGATTCAATTGGCCTATAAACCTAGTCTAATTTTAGAAGTATTTAGATAAGGAAGAGGTTTGAAGACTGTCTATAATGGGATTAATTAATGGCAATTTTTATTTTCTATTTTTTTTGTATTAAAAAGAACCTATTTATTGGAAAGTTTATTAAAACTGTTTAATATGTAAAGAAGGGTAAAATTAAAGCTGCACTTTTCTTTTTATATTTTGCACAAATAATTATAAACTGAAAGTAACCCAATTTCCTGTGTATATTATGATTTACCAATGGTATAACCAGATTATTTCTATTATAATTGCTATTATATTAAAATCATTCTACCTTTGTATGTTAAAAGGGATTCAGAGATATATACCGTATTGATATAACGTCATATAGCCGTCTTGTTTATCCCACATTTATATTTATAAAAGGCGATGCTCATGACTAAAGAAAAAAATTTTCAGAGTGAGAGACATGAAATGAAATTGGCCTTCTTGATACTGGTTGTAAATTTGACGGACTATATAATTATCATTTACTCTCCAAGATTATGTTTTACGACAAAAAATTTTGTATGAGTCACTATAATTTAGTTTTTGATCTTATACCACTCTTCCAACACTTTTTCCAGCGATTTTTTGATATATATATTTCGATACGAAATAGACTATTACCTTGCTCATTTATAACTTCGTTAAAAAAAAGGAAAGAAAGGCAATGTGCATTATATAATATAATTAAAAATAAATTGTTTACAAAATACTCGTTTAAAATATAATAGGAAAGTTCAAATGAAAGTGTTAGGTTTAGTTGAAAATATAAATAAAAAATAAAAAGACAAGAGATTGTGAAACTGTTAGTTATCGTTTGTTAGATATTTAACCTTTTCATCCATGCCATTAGTATCTACGAGTACCGATACTTGGCCATCAAAATAGTCTCCATTAGTTAGCTTCTTGATCTAGCATACCTTTCCATATAAACTCATTGATAGAAAAATTCCACCCAACAGTTCATCTTTTTTTTTTTTTTGGAATATAATCTAAAAGAATCCTAACCATCATAGGAGGGGTCACCGATTTGCTCATACTGTTTTGGCTAGCTTTATACAAAACTTCATCCAAAATAATTCCTTTTTCTATGGCTACCTCTGCATGCTCTGGATCGAAAGTTAACACCTATCAAGTTTGAACCTTTTAGATTCCCATGTCTATTGTATGGTGTAGTACTTTTCATTGTTCCTTATCTGGGATTTGATAATCCCATACGGTTCCCTATTTGTTAAGACCGGGTTTTTTGGGGAATTCTAAATGGACTGTACTCATTTCCAAGGTACATTGTGCAATTTGTTCAGTCTTGCGTATACGAAGATGATCTCTCAGCAAGCTATCTGCGTATATGGTTACATGAATAATGTTAATACTTTCTCCAATAACATTATAGCCCTGTTAAAGGAACCTTTACTTTTAGCTCTTTGGTAATTTTCTTTGCCCAGGATTCTCCATTTCCATGAGAATGAAAATAATTGGTATCTTTAGCTATTTCGGTCATGGAAAAAGCTAGAGTAAGATTAAGGTAGATATAAAATAAGTTGCTTCTGTTGTTTTTTGTGTTTTTAGAAATAAAAGACGAGTATAATTATTGCCTTTATTGCTTAAAAGTTTATCCATTAAAAATTTTATTAAATGTTTTTTTTTTTTTTATTTTTGGCTTTAGTTTTAATAGTATATATACCATGTCTTTGCGCTTAAATTTTTAAGCGAAGGTGAGCCAAATAAGTAATCCTTTTTTTTTTTGTATTTAAAAATAAGTAATCCACACGCAAAGGTATGCCTAAATTCGTCTGATGATTTAATTATATTTTATTAGACGAATTTTATAATTATTTATAATAAAAGCGTACAAGATGTAAAAAGTGTTAAATTTACTATTAAAGTTATATTTTATCTATTTTTACATTATTTAAATAATTTCATTTATAGCAAATAAATATCTTTTTATAGAAGTATGCAGTTCAAAAATACTAAATATAGATAAAAATTCGAAAATATTAATGATAATTTAAAAATAAAATCATGAATCATACTTTTCCTAATTTAGATAAAATATAATTAATAATTTTAGAATTACTATCATGATATAACTTATAAATTTCCATTTATAAAAATTAAAATATTACTATTACTATAAATGGATTTAAACTATTTGTAAATAGAAATTTAAAATAAATGTAAAATAGAATATTTTATAATTTTTTTAGCTTTATTAAAAAATACTATATAAATAAACATTGTTTAAAATAATTAGTGTAGTTATTTATTAACATTTTCACGAAACTTTAAAAATTACTCTCCAACAATTTTAAAAAATTAGGTTTTATCTTAATTTTTTTACAAGAAATATATGCAACAAAATACTCCGAATGAAAAAAACCCTCTTTCGCTTAGGAACTACTTTTAAAACGGATAAATTTTTAAGCGCAACGAGAGATCTCGCTCAAAAAACTCTTTTGCACACGGATAAAAGTTTAAACGGAACAGACATACAAATAATCCACCTTATAACAAAATAACAAATACCAAGTACATATAGTTTCCTTCGAGAAAAACTCGGTACTGTTCGAGCTTTCTAAAAAGCACGGACTCTCAAATAAAGATATTTACAAATTAATCGAGTCCCAAATTGGAGAAATAGAAGGCGTCACTCCTTACAGTCGTCATGGTAACACAAGAGGTACCAATCTGTTAGGAATAAACGTTTAATTATCTTTTGTACTTTTAAATAGCTGACTGAAGATCTCTAATTTTTAAGAAAATTTATGTATAATTGTCAAACATGGAAAAGAAAAAAAAAAAGAAAAATATAGCTAGTTTTTTTGTTTGTTATTTTTATTTTACTTTTTTTGTTAATCGGAGTTTATAATTTGTCTAATAAAGAAAATACAACAAGCATTACACAGTAATGCAGTGTTATTTTAAATACAAAAAAAAAAGAGGTCAGACTTTGCTTTAGCAAGATGAAAGATCTTTCATTATTATAGTAACATTAACTTAGATTGGTAAGAATATATAATCTATATTTTATATATAAGGATCACTGTACATTTAGTTGATGGGAAATGCTTTATTTTAAAAGAAAAATTGCTAAAAGAATTTTTTTTTTATTGTCCATTAAACAATGGAATAAAACTATTCCATCCATATCGCTGTCCTTATAATCTTACTACTCATTTCTGATAACTCCATTACCATAATACATCCAGTAAGCTACACAAATATCTGGTGAATATGGTTTGTCCATGTACATGTTGTGACAATTATATACATATATATTTTTTTCCATGTTAGGATAATACACTATCTTATTCATCATGAATATACCAATCCGCTGTATATTTGACTTCATCTCCACATGTTCTGCATTTCGATATCGGTTAATCAACCATATTATATCATTTTTCTTGCTTCCATTCAACTCGAAACTCCTTGTAATATCTACTTCACCAATATCATCATAGCATCCATATATGGCATCCTCTATTGTTCTTATCTCTCCTTCCTCAAAAAGTTCAACATCGTATGGATCACATAATATTCCGGTTTCAAAGAGGATATCAGCAACAACGGATCGATCCATATTATCTATTTTCCTGGAATCTTCCATATCCATAAGAACCTTATATACTTCTATATGTTCAACGTTTATATACTCGAGGAAATCTAATATACGCTCCCTAACTGCTATAGATGTTATCGATAGGAATTCATAGCTTGCAGTGTCACAATCATATCTGTATTTATCAAATATAGAAATGGCATCATCGAATCTATTGGTTATCATCAGTGCTCTGATTATATGACAAACGTAATTTATCTTATGGTATTCCATATTGTCCAATACATTATCTATGAAAGCAAGAGATAAATCTTCCTTATATATACCCCTTAATATTTTTGCCACTGCAAGTTTCATCGGATCATCCCTAATACACATATCATACATATATTCACTGAGGTTACTATTAGCAATATCGTCTATATCTACATTAGGTGATATACCATCTTCTAGTACCAATCTATCCAACATATTATTTCTTATGTACATAGCCTGAGTAACAAAAATATCATCGTGTTTTATATTGTCTATACCCCACTTAAATCGCTTTTCAAATGACATACTATAGCCTAGATTAGAAGTCCAGCTATTCCATATAAGACACACTCTGATGACCATCTTTGGATTTATACAACATACAGCCTTATAGATGGCTAGATAAGGAGGAATATATTTCTTCATAAACATTAGTGCTTTCATATCACCACCTAATGTTAAGATTTTTTCTAATGAGATTAATATCCCTCCACCTAAAAATAGAGTTTCTCTATCAGGTTCTATGCCTAATATATATGCTATATAAGGTTCCTCGGTTAAATCAACAATTCTATTCACCAATTCAGATGGTAATCTGTCCATTATTTTTCGCTAAAAGAATTTTAGAAAAAATAAGGAAGGTTATGGCTAACATATTATTACTATAGTTATTTTAATCGGAGATTATAATCTTCTAATAAAGAATTTCATTTTATACAAAAAAAGCTGTGACCTTTAGAACATTTTCAACTTCTCTTTCGTTTAAGAATCACTTTATAACCTAATCGTTACATAAGTATGGAAATAATATGTTTTGTGGAAGAAGAGGAAAAGCATGAATCACTCAAAGTTACGTTCTATCTTAAATTAATATATAAAAACGGTACAATTGACGAATATATTGATTATTTAACAAAAAATATGTACAAAAATAGCGCGTTTTTAATATATGATAATGACAGTAAATCCACAGAATCATTGAATGTTATAAACATTTTTGACAAAAGAATGTTTAGGTGTGCTTTTTATGCGACTGAATCGATAGCTAGCAATTTAATGGTACGTAACGTAGACTTTGAAGAATTTTGTGAAGTGGCTGATGATAATAATGGCGTGTTTAGAAAAAAGCCTGAAGAAGTTTGGTAGAGTTGTTTTTAAAAAAAATCACTTTATAACTTGGATAAACTTTTAAACACTACAGAAAAAATAAATACTTTCATAACTAATTAAAGAATACAACAAATGCAACAAAATCAAAAACTACAGTTAACTAATATTACTGTTAAAATTTTCTAAAAGATTAAGGGGTATCTTTTACCGAAGATTCTAAACAGTTTCTTCGGAATGGGATTGGACAAATATATGCAGAAATAATGAGGAAAGAAATGATCCCAAATGCTGTGATGAATAAAGATTTATTTGGTCTCCAAATAAATATATTCAAGAAATTATCTATGACATCTTAGATTTCATCTAAGAATTCATAAAGCTGAACAGATCACTCAACTTACTTTGGAGGAAAACACGATACCGTTTAAGCTTTCTAAGAAACGCGGACTGTTGAATAAGGAAATCTACAAGTTAATTAAGACCCAAACAAGTGAAGTAGAAGGCTCCACCCCTTATAATTGTCGTGGTAACACAAAAGGTACCAATCTGTTAGGTGTAAACTTTAAGGATGTCAAACATGCAGAGGAAGCTATAGAAAAAGGCTTCACTCTAGACGAGATATTCTACAAATTAAGTCCATGTAGAGTAAGTAATTCAGTAACACCACCAGAGATGGTTGGATGATACATTCCTGCCCATGAGTATATATGGTAAAGTTTGCCAAATTAAAAAAATTACCAATGATGGTTATTTTCAAGGACAAGTATTGGTGCTTTTGGACACCAATGGTACAGATGAAGTACAGAAGTATTAACCACTAACTTTTATTCAACTGAATCACAAAGCCCGCCCATTTTATCGCCTTCATCTGTTCAACCTTCTATTTCTTTATCTTCCATAAGGAATATCTTTCCTCCCACATCCTATGCATCTGTGATCTTATCAACATCATGAGTATTAAATATATTACAAAACTGTTTGTCTTATAATAATGCTTTGATTACTTCTATGCATCATGAACGACAACAGTTTTCAAAAACGACTAATGCTACAATAGAATAGGTTGGGTAATGAAAAATTCTTAAACAATGTGAAGACATGTACAACACGTCAAAGCTTAAAAATCTTAACGTTTATCGCAAAAACTATGCACAGAGAAATTAAATTTCAATTATTATTATTTCAAATTATAAATAGATAACTATGTAGATGTTTCTACAGTATTTTTTATTATATTAAAATTGCATTTTATTATAAAAAGAATACTTCAAAAAAAAAAAAGAAGAAAAATAAAGATAAAGAAAGAGAAGAAAAAAAAAAGAGGATGAAGTGTTTATTTTTTTTAATAAAGGTGTATAATAATACAGAGACAACATCATCCTAACTCGAACTTTCAAAAAATATCCGAGTTTAGATGAAATATGGATATATTTTATTTACTGATTTACATCTAAATCGCTACCTTCACAGATATGAAATGGTGAATTTGCTCTTTCACATTTCTTGATTTTATAATTTCTTAGCATTTCTTCACATGATTCCGTCTCTGCTTGATTACACTGAAATCAATCATTTATTATACAGGTTCTACCCACTGTTATACTTTATCAATGATTTTCTATGGTTCATCAAGTCATTATATTTCTGTTGCTGTGTGTCATTACATCTATTTTGTGTGAGCACAACAACAAAAAGACTTAAAAACACACATGTAAAATATTTATTTTTAACAAAGTAACGCCTTCTATAGTAGCTATTAATTTGAATTAAAGCAATGTAGGTAATAAAGGTTATTTAAATTTGTATAGGTTTATATAGATCCATATATTTATTTTCATATTTCCGATGAAGGAGAGTGTTAATGAAACAAAAAAAATCCTTTCATTTTCCCCTTTTTTCTCTACTACTACATGGGACGTGCAGTTTAATAAAAAATAAAAACTTATTGATCTCACAATAACAAAGAATAAATCTATTTAATTAATTCTACAGTTACTTTAATGATGAAAAATTATCTCTTCAATCTTTGTTCTAGCAATAATTGTGTATCCTTGTACTGACATAGGTTTATACGGTGATTGTAACGATTTGTAAGCAAGATCATGTTTTGAATTATTATCCAACACATGGCTTACTTAATTGTTCAAGAGCTGCTTTTAGTGGTACTAACTGCAGAGCTGATACTGATAGTTACTGTGATAAAGTGCTCAGTAAGTGTGATAGTTATCTAAAAGGACACATAAAAATTGATTCTTGCAGATATGATAAGGTTACATATCATTGCTCTTTGGTACAATAATGATACTATTAAAATGTATAATATTGAACAAATAATATTTTTTTTTTCTTTCCATTTTAATTATTTATCTCTTTATACTTTATACTATATAAATGATTAGCTTTAATTTGGGTTGAACAAATGTTGATATATCAGGTACTATATTAGAATGATATAAAGAAGGTGTTGTGTTTCACATAAAATAATAATACTATGTGATTTCATAATCTATAATACATTTATACTTCACATGAAATATTCAATACTATTATTTTATGTTAAATACAGCAATATCCTCAACTTTTTAACTATATAGAAAATACCGTAATGTATAAATTAGGAGATAAAAACAACTATGTTTATCAAGATCATTTAACCAAAATCTGATATATTTACCTAATTTATGGTATGATTTATAAATATAGAACTAAGCACCATTCCATTAAATTTACATAGTCAATAACTTAGAGTATTTCTAGTTTTAACCATAATTTTATTTTTGCTTTAATGTGGCATTGTATATATTATCTACATTTCCAAAATGAAATGTAAACATAGATTTAATCCCAAATCTTTTTACTGTCATTCTTTATTTCTTTTTTTTTTTACATTTATCATCCATATGAATATTTGAACTACCATTGCCCTTATTATAAAAACTTTATTAAAATAAAGCAATTGAAAATAAAAGAAAACTGAAAATATTTATCATTTCATTATGCATGAAATCTTTAACCATTTGGAATAGTTTTCTTTTTTTTTTGGGATATTTAATAACTAGAACTTTTACTATTTTAGAGCTTTGGGGTTCCAGGGCGACTGCCATTAATTTCTAATACTAATTTGCCGAACTGGTCACCATTTCTAAACAGTAATTAAAAATATATAAGTTTCATGGTTTCGTGTTTAAGAATTTACTATTTATTTAAAGCTTACCTCATAGTGTTAATAGCCTCATGGATAGAATTTTCAGTCAATCCTTGCCATACATGTGATACAATGGGTTTAATTTTATGTTGGTTAACAAAAGCAACCATATCTTTAAATTCTTGACGGGAACCCATAGTAGAACCGCAAAGATCAATATTTTTTAAAACATTTACCATAGAAAAGTTCACACCAGATCCACCTGTTGTTTGACCATAGTTCACTATAATACCACCTGTTCTCATTACTTTAGCATATTGGTTATATAATGGCCCACCTGCTCCATCAATTACCGCTGATAATAAATTTCCATTCAACAGTTTCTTTAATTCAGAAATACAATTGGCTAAATAAAAGTATAAATGTAAAATTATGTTAATTATTAATTATTTATGAACATATTACTATATTCATACAAATGTGTATTTACCATCTTTATAATTAACACCTCCAACAGCTCCAATTTCAATAGCTTTTCGGATCTTTTCAGGACTTGAAGAAGTGACATAAACATGAGCACCAATAGCGACAGCAAATTGTAAAGCAAATAGTGCTACACCACCACCAATACCTGTAACTAATACATGATCACCTTTTTGTACTTTACCTTTTGTAAAAAGTGCACTAAATAATAATCTTTATTAGTCATCATTTAACTTCCATATTCTCATGCCTATAATATTTACCGATATGCAGTTAAACCAGCCAATGGGAGTGCGGCCGCTTCAGTGGTTGAAAGATGATCTGGACAAGCTACCAATTCCTCAGTTTCAACATTAACAGTCTCAGTTAAAGTGCCTATATTAATAATTGTATATGTTATGATAAATAAAAATAATCATATCAATACGAAATGGCTATAAAAATATATACTTTACCAATACATGGAAGTAAACCTAAAATTAAGTAGCCACCTTCAGGACCACGTGAATCTTTAATCCAACCACGGCCAGGATTAATAAGCACTCGAGTACCTGTTTTAAATGAACCATCAGTTATTTTCTGAATAATACCTACACCATCTGCACCAATAATAGAACCAGGAGAGATAGCTGGATATTGGCCTTTAAGAATCCATACATCACTATTACGTAAATTTACAAGTTAGTAATGAATATGCTCATTATTATTAATGTATTCTTTTACCGATGGTTTAAAGCAGCAGCTTGAATGGCAACAACAGCCTCATCTGAATTGGGTTGTTTCAATTCAGTATTTTTGACCTCGAGACCATATTTGAAACCTGAGTTTGTAGCAGGTGTAGTATTAAGAACAACGGATACCATTATTATAAAGAAAAATAACGAGTTTTTTTTTGACTTGAAAAAAAAAAATTGAAATTAAAAAGGGAAAAAAAAAAATTTTTAAGAGCCCTGTGCCTTAATGCATCCCCATATTTCTCCAAGATTCGTAATAATTTGTCCGATTTTGGATAATTTGTCATATTTTTTTTTGTGGCTAGATTTTTCACTTTTTTCACTAGTCAATTTTACTAATTTACTATAGTACCATTAGAATATTTCATTGTAGATTGAACTTATATGTATTTTAGTTATTCACTATTAGTTATAATAGTCTGGAATAATTAAAATGTGTTATTCAATAAAAAAGCAGCTTTTAAACTTATTCATATTCTGTATCACTTTATTATGGGTTAAAATATTTTTTATTCTCTTTCCAATATTAAAGATGCTGTAGCTGATTCCAAAATTTTGGAATAAAAAACTTGCTAGCATTTTTGTTGAGAAAAATGAATGGAGAAGGTATTTAAAAGTATCGAAAATATATACGCGTACTAGTGGGTCGAAAAAATAAAAGAAAAAATGGCCCAAGTTGTGCTAGAGAAATTGTTTTTAGTCATACATGCGTATACCATCATCTAGGATCATATATTTCGTTCCATTCAGAACATTCCTTATAAAAGAAAATCTAAAAATTGTGAATACCTTGCTCACTTTAAAGTAGCTTACTTTAAGAACAAATCTGATGTGGTTGTTTTAAACCTAAGAGTGATCATTTAAATCACATTACTGGTGGCCATAAAGAACTTATAACATTACCCTTAGCTGATAAATATAAAGTAGCAATAAAAAATTTATATTAAAACTTCAAATTGGATTGTTTGTTTTGAAGCAAATGGGCAAGAAATTTATATCACCCTATCAATTACGAAAATACGTATAAAATTTTTAGAAATGTAATAACAAAAAAAATAAGAAATAATGATAATTTTTATATCTTAAAAAAGTAACAATCTTGAAAAAGAATATATTTAAAAGTTTAAATATAGCATTGAATCACATAAAATTAGTTAAAGATCGCCTTTATAAAAATATTGCAAATTTAATTCATTTAATATATGATCAGGAGGATTACCAATAATGACTATTTAATTTTTAACGGCAATCTTTAGTTATACTCAAATGGTTATTCATTATTTACAAAAAGATCTCAATGCTCTGATCAAAAATATGAATGAATCACACTAATTTATTATTTATGAATGCTATATATAATATAACTCTTGGTAACCGTTTTATCATGTATTTTTTAGTAATCAAAGACACTGAAACTGACCGTAGTGTCTTTGTCGCCTATATTTTACAAATGATCAAAGCGCTAGTCCAGTAGCACAATAGTTACATTTTAAAAAGATAATGAAAATACGGATACTATCCAAATGGTTACTGAATGTAGTATTCCGTGATTAAATACTATTCTATCTGTACTTTCCAATGTAACAGTATTCTTTTATACGTTTTATGCAATTCAAACGAAAAAGCTTATTTAAGTGATGAGGATAGAACTGAAATGGGAAAATACAAAGACGAAAAGTTGAATGATATTAGACGTAATTTTCATACTACTAATGTTGATTTTTTGTAGCATAATTTTGCTGTTTATGATGAATAATGAACGTAAACTAAATTATTTCACTGTTTTGGATTTGAAATACCAAATAAGGAAAGAAATGAAGATGTCAAGTCCTTCAACAATAATTTAACGGTATTAATTTTGACAAACAATTTTATTGAATCTTCGCATAATTAGTTAAAAGAGTTTATTATTCATCCTTCATTTTAAAAGTAACTATTTAATAAAATACATGCAGAATAACAAGATCAACAATTATAATGGTTCTCTTGTTCAATATATAAGGATCAAATACACCTAATAATTAAAATTCTAAAATAATGCGATAGCATTAAGCATATAAAATTAAATAATTTGTCATTTTAAAGTATAAGATACTAACCGTTAAAGTATACGGTACCGATCCGGTTACTGCGGGGTGTGCTTATTCCTTTAATTGTCAAGGTCAAATCATCACTATTAATATCACCACTAATAATAACAATAATGAAAATAAAGGTAAAGTGATAACTCCGAAATATTATGTTTTTATAATTATGCTTTTTATAATTTATTTCTTTATTTTTACATCCAGCCTTTAATAATTACTTTTTAAAATAAAAAATAAAAAATAAATACTAATTAAAAATAGGTTTTCATTACAAAACAACACCTCTTTTTTTTTCGATGATGTAAAAAACAAGTGGTAAAACCATGCGACTAGTGACAAAATCATGCAAGTAAATTTACTAAAAGCAACAAGTAAATCATAAATTTGCGACTTTATCATCGCAATAACTTGACACGGAAATACTCCATTACTATAAAAGATTTATCCAAGCCAGAATGAAACAGGAAGAAGGGCGCTTTTTTCAACTGTCTTCATACACTCGAAAAACTAAAACTAGGAATATGATAAAATAGATAACCAGAAGCTATGTTTTTTTTTTTTGTTAATTTTTTAAATGATTAATCGTTGGTTTGTGCCCAATTTTAGTTTAAAAATATAAATATCGTCCAATAACATCCATTTATGTTTTACTTTATTTGTCCCTTTTATTGAAAAAGAAAATTTCCTGAGAACTCTTGTTATTTATAAAGTATTAAGTATAAAGCTTTGGGCAAGCTTTAATTGGGGATAGCAATTTTCACGTGAAGTTATTGTTACCTGTTTTTATTAATATGGTAACCCTTCTTCAAAAAGATTTTCTCATATATATGATTTTTATATTTATAGTTTTTATTTATTTTTATTTTTATTTATCTTTTTTCCTCTATAATAACAATATATACTTTTAAAAAAATTAATGGCAAATAAATTAAAGAACAAAAACTGGACAACGGAGGATGAACGAATAGTACAATATCAATGGGCGAGCAGAACATTTACTTCAACTTGTCTTAAATTAACGATGCAAAATGAAACAGTACCAGCAGAAATTGATAAGCAACAAGAGCATATGAATAAAAGAAATAAAACTAAGAAAATTCAAATTTATACCTTTTTAGAAAATTGGTATTTGCATAGTATGTTTAATAAATCACAAAAAGTTTTATTAGGGTTTAGTGATATTAAACCATGCGTTATATTATCAATGGACAATTTTATGTTTACCCCACCACCCCTCTTACCTTCTCAGTCTGGATTATACCAAAGTGAAATGGAATTAATTGATATGGAAAGTAAAGAAGAAGAAATAGATGATGATGAAGAGGATATTTTTAATACTACTTCAAGCATTATTATGTCAGCAATTAAACATGATAATCAAGAGAATAATATATTTATGGATGAAAACACTTGGATGACTGCAGATAATTCTTCTATACTTGGCACTATTGATGAAAATGAAGCTGATGATGATGATGATGATGATGATGCTTTAGTACATTACGACAGTGATCAACCACTTAAAACTTCTGACCTTATCAGTTGGTATCAATCGAAGGGGAATGTATCTTTACATAATTACCCAGCTTCAACTACTTTATTTGATAACCATAAAGATAAAACTCAAACTAACATACAAAATCATCAAACGGGAGGGAGCTCATGGATACAAAAAATACAATATAGCTTTATTTTTATATCAAAAAGGCTTATAGAGACAGCTTATGTAGTATCGGAATTAGTTGAGTCATTTACTAATAAAAAAAATCCTAATGAATTAATAGCAACTACGGGTTGCCAACAACTTGAGCACCATCACAGCAATATCAATAATTATTATAATTGTCATTCTATAACTGGAAAATGCATTTTGTTTATTTTTCGAATCTGGCGTATTTTTTTTCTTGGTATTGAAATAGCTATAAATCAGCTTGCCACTACTACTACTTCAATTGATAATCACTCTATGCTACCAAAATTACTAATTACTTCTAATACAGCTTAAATTGCTATTATTTTACATTAAATCGTACCATAGTTATTATAAATTAATTTTAAATAAACAAAAATAAATCTAATATTAGCAATTCGTGCCTGAAATTTTAAAAAAGATCAGCTCATTTTTTTATATTAACTCCGGTTTACAACGTACGATCAAAATTAGTACATATATAAAGCATTTATTACTCTTTTTTTATATATCATTTCTTTCTTAAATAATAATAAAATAATGCCTCCAAATAATAAAGCATCTAATACTGAATTACCTTCTCCTCCTCCTTCACAAGTAGATGTAATAATTAATGGTTCTGGTCCTGTGGGACTTCTTTGCGCTTGTTTACTTTCCCAAGCAAAACTAAGCGTTCGTATACTTGGTAATAATATGCAGAAACAAATAAATAATCATATAGTAATAGTAATAATGACAATAATATTATGATAACGTAGATATTGAATTTGAGCCAAATCATTGGGGTCGAGGTGATTGGATTCATGGACGTACATTAGAGTTGCTTGAAAAAGCTGGTGTCGAGAAAGAGTTATTGAAAACAGGTGTTCAAGTAGAAAAAATCAATGCTTTTAATAATAATAAGTTGATCCAGTCAACTCCCTTTGTGCCTGAGGAGGTGGATTCTAAATATCCTTTTCTATTATGTTGCGGTCAGCATATTACTGAATCAAGTTTACAAAGCTATCTTAGTCAATTTGACGTTCAGGTAGAAAGGCCATGTACTATTACAAATATAAAAGAGGCTGAAGGTGAATACCCTTTAGTTGCCACTATTCACCATTTACAAGGTAACTCAACTGAAGAAATAAAATGCAAATATATTTTTGGTTGTGATGGTACCCATGGTAGTATTCGTGAACAACTAAACATCCTATATGATGGTGATACAAGTGAAATAACTGGAGGTGTTATGGATGCTTTAATTAGAACTAATTTCCCTGGAAAAAATGACGTGTGGTAAGATATATATATATATATATAATGTAAAAAAGGGTATTTGAATTAATATATATATTTGTATGTATATGTACAATTTTTAAATTTTATTTAAGCTTAATTCAAGGAGATCACTGTAAAACAATTAGTCTTTTCCCCCGTGAAAATGGGTTAACTCGTATATTTGTTCATTTTAATGAAAATGAAAACCAATTAAGAAAAGAACAACACAATCGTAACAACATACAAATAGAAGATATTCAACGCGAAGCAAAACGTGCTTTAATGCCTTATCGAATAGAATTTCTTGGTACATTATATTGGTCTACGTATATAGTTGGTCAACGATTAGCTAGCACTTATGATGGTATGAACCAAAGAGTATTTTTATTAGGTGATGCTGCTCATTGTCAAAGTCCAACTTTAGGTCAAGGGGTTAATACTGGGTTCGGTGATGTATTTAATTTGGTAAATTAGTATAAGCTTTTCAAAGTTCAATGAAATAAGCATTTATTAAATTTATTTATTTTTGAATTATATATATATATATATATATATATATATATATATATAGGTGTGGAAGTTAACGCTAGTAGAAAAAGGTGTTTTAAAGCGTGATATATTAAAAACTTATACATACGAACGACGCCCAGTAGCGAAGCATGTTATTCACATTGACAAAGTAGCCGCTAAAACGGCAGCAAGTCATGAGTCTGAATTATATTGTCAAGTAGTAGAACAGAATAGGCTATTTACATCAGGTTTTGGTATCTATTATCCTCGTCCGTTAGATAATCCTAATGATAATTTGTTAATATGGCAAGAAAATGACTCAACAAACAAATTCAAGTTAATAGGACATCGGGCTCCAAATGCTAAAGTGTTCAAAGTAACTACTGGAAAAAAGGTAAGGCTTTTTGATGGATCATCTTGGTTATCGTTTACGGTCTTGGTGTTGGTTAATGACTTATTACTACATTACCCTGAAGAAACTATACGACATATAGTCAAAGTACATCAATGGTACAAAACAAACAAGGGGTTGTGTGATATCAATTTTACTGTGGTAACAGCTGTTATGAATGATGATATAAAATTAAAATGGAGCGAGCAATTAAAAGAAGAAAGTGATATATTGTTGGAATATCTTTACATTGATAAATTAAATCAAGCGAAATGCCACCGGGATTTTAAATTTGATAATAATAGTAATTCCCCACTTATGTTTATTATTCGACCTGACGACTATATAGGCACAATTTGTTCAGGTGATAATATGGTTCAATTAGCCCAACAATATATGAAAAATATATGTGTAGATAGTTAAAATTATAGATTATATCATATCGTTTTATAGTATGTATAGGCAATCTTTTCTTTTTAATTTTTAGTTTTATTAAGTGAAATAAATTTGTAGTATTTTATATCAACGTTATGTACCTTTTTAAAAAAGTTTTTGTGTTAATAAGTATTTAATATGCATGTATATATATATATATATATATATATATATTTATCTACGAAAAACCGCAACTTTTTAGTATGTGCTTAAATTTAAAAGATGATCATTGCGTTGGAATGATCCATTACATAGTAAATTTCCTTTCAACTCTTGGTTATACATTTTTATATAATAATTGTTTATTCTCCAATGTTAACTATGGTCTATTCTAGCAACATCGATTTTATAAATACAAATACTTTATTGACCTATTTTACTTAATGATCATTATGATCTAATAATCGAGTACGCTCGTTAGAGGATCCATCCAAATCGCTAACACCTAAACGCTTGTTTCTAAAATGCCATATAATACATAATGTGAGTAGTGTGCCTTGTAAAACGCCAGTAACTAAATAAGTAATCCATGCTGTCCAATTAGTACCCGGTCTAACAATTAAAGAATAAACAAACAAAGCCGTCCCTGTTACAAATAATTAAATAAATAAACACATGTATATAAATATATAAATAAACATATTGAGAATTATTTATCTTTTATATATTCTAACCAGGTGTTTGTAACATCATCATTGGGATGCTAAGTGCTCCAACAGATTTTCTTTTCCAGGTTTTATAAATTTGAGGAAAGTATTGCATAGCAGCTAGTATCATACTAAAAACACCTAAAAACCCTGCCCATAAGTTGGTTGTATGAGATTGCTCGGGACCACCTTTCCAAATAAGTAAAACAACGGAAATTAAAAAGGATAAAGCTAAATGACCAATGCATAATGCTGCAATCACTAAAGATATTTTCCATTCTTCTGATATAGTTGATGTTAAAGTAGAAGGTAGTTCTAAGTGTAGTGCATTAGGTCGATGAACTTTACGCTTACGATCTTCAGGAAAATATATTAAGTATAATATGAATCTATAAAATAAATATGAAATACCATTAAATTATTAGTGTTCATTTTATATATATTATTCTCATTATTATATTATTTTATATACACTAAAGAAAACATGGCCCATTGTAATCCAATTTGAAATATACCCATTAAACTTTCAAGACATGAACCAGTTGACTAGATATATATATATTATTATTATTTATATTCTACTATTAAACGTCATATTATTACTGTTATTTTATTATACCAATGAATGACAGCATAAGATAGCTTGCCATTGTAATAGAATAATGTTAAGAAAACTCGAAGTTGAAGAAACAACGCCTAATAACAAGAACCATGAGCTAAAACCTTCGCTTGTTTTATTAGCAATAATTCTATAATGCTTTAAAATAATTGGGAACATATTAATTTATTTAAGTTATAAGTGTATATATGTATATATTTTTTTAAAAAAAATACTTACTTGAGGAAGATAGGAAATAACTAACCCAATACATAAAAAGATACTTATAAATAAAGAAGAAGGATCATGATGTGGATTACACTGAGGTATATTAGTATAATCCATTGATATCAAGATGTTCGTGTATAGTATATAAATATAAAAATAAATGTAAATGTGTGTAAATGCAGAAGAGAAAAAAAGGAATCTCAGTTGCAGTCATTTCTTTTTTAACCTTTTTTAATTGGCTCTTTTTTTTTTTTGACTCGGGAACATAATGGTCACCTAGTTAAACTTCCGCAGTTATTCCTAAAAACTATAAAAAGGCTCCAAAAGTTTGCAAATTTTTATGTTCCTTATCCTCTCAGGCCTTTTGGCTAAGATCAAGTGTAGTATCTGTTCTTTATAGTTTAACAACTATAATGTGGTGTACTCACCACTGTTGTTATTCTAATTTTTTTGCGCCTGATTCAATGGGCTCTGGCTTGCTACCTCATTGAATCACTGATGTCCTTTGCCTTACACTCTTTTGCAATGAGACGTCGATATGGGCTTTTATTTTTTAAAAAAAAGAAAATGAAAAATATAATAGAAATAATAAACAAACGATAAGTTTTATACAAATTCTTTAGTAATGGAAGTAACAAAAACAAGTATATGATTAAATAAGTATTTATTATTAAAATAAATACAAAATTTATTGATATGCTTTTTTTAATTCCTCTACAAATTGGATATACTGAAATTCTGCTTCAGCTTGAGGCATACCTATGTTTAATTTATTATTAATATTGCTGTTCATACATATTCATTTAGATATCACGTAATGTATTCAATACCTTCGTGTTCTTTCCAGGAATCCCATTTATAACGGCCCCTCATATCGAGTAAAGGTTTATCTTATTATAAACAGTTATTATCAATCTACTTACTCTATTTGCTATTATTATTATTATTATTATTATTATTATATATTACCAGTAGTATTATCACCTAGAGTAGCCTGCTTATAAAGACCATATAATTTTAAAAGTTCTTCATCTTCGGGCAATTTAGTAAAACTCTTGGCATCTTTTGCAGCTTGTTCAAAGGCCTAGAATGTATAGAGTAACAATTGTTTATAGTTATGTTTATTAAAATAATAAATAATAAAAATGTATAGCAACTTATTTACGGGAGAAGGCATATTGTTAGACAAAACAAAACAAAATAAAATAAAGCAAAAAAACAAAAAAAAAAAGGAAAAAAAAAATTATGGCTACTTATGGTGAAATTTTGAAAAATATTTTGGGTTGGAATAAAAAAAAAAAACAAATCTGTATTATTTAATATTAAATTTTGCACTCTTATTCTTTAAATATAATTACAATAATAAATGCCTTTGATAACTGAAAATAATATATATATTGAACATAATTAAATTCTTTAGTTTACGATAATAAGGAGAGCAATGTTTATATTTCCTACCAATTAAAATCATGACACACAATAGTAGACTTTTTTTTTGCTATTTATAGGAAGTGTATATATTTTTTAAAGGTAACTTGCTATGACATAAACACATTTTGGACGTATATAACTATGTCCCATAAAAATAATTACTTTAATATGACATAAACTTATTTTGAACATAAATAGGTTATGCTTCATAATAACGACAATTACCCCAACAAAACTTGTCTTACTATATTCACGTGCCACAGCCCTTTATAATATGCAGTTGCTTTAATTTTATTTCGAATTTCTTTCTATTTTATTTTACTTTATTTTATAAATATGTCATTAAATAACAAAGACATTATTCCATTTATTGTCCCGGATTTAACTATTGAACAAAAAAATGTATTACAAGAAAAGTTAAGTCAGCTTATTTTCCCAAACGAGTTAAAAACCGATGTTGGTTGGGAATATGGTGAGTAATAAACATAAAAATGCTTTTACTGGGATTGGTGTATTAAATAGTTTATTCACTTACGTTAGGTGCACCTACCTGGGCAGTGAAGCCTATTGTAGAAAAATGGAAAAATGAATATGATTTTGGTAAAGCTGTAGAAGAAATGAATCAATGGCGCCACTATCATACCATGATTGATGGTTTAAAAATACATTTTATTCATGAACCTTCAAAACACGAAAATGCTATTCCTATTTTATTATGTCATGGTTGGCCATCTACTTTTTATGAATTCCATAAGGTTATTAATGTGTTGCGCGATGGCGATAATGGAAAACAAGTAAATCTTTTTTTTTTTATCATGTATATATAATAATAATAGTAATAATGAACTTAAATAATAATCAATGCAAATAGTCTTTTCATGTAGTTGTACCTAGTTTACCAGGTTTTGGGTTTTCTGATCCACCAGCATCGGAAGGTTATGGTGTAGAAAAGATGTCCTATATGATGAATGAACTTATGGTGAAATTAGGATACACAAAATATGGTAAAAAAAAAAAAAGAGGATATATATATGTATATGTACAATAAATACGTATTGATAAACCTCTATTCTATTTAATACAGTTTGGCATGGTGGCGATTGGGGGGCAATTATTGGAAAATATACAGCAAGCCATCATAGTAAAAACTGTAAAGCTTTTCATACTAGTTTACCTTTTATGTTACCGCCTATACCAACGCCACGTAATTTAGTTTTTCATCCAGTTAAAGTTGTTAAATTCTTTATTAGTTTACTAATTGGATTCGATAGAATGTATGGAAAAGATAAAACAGTATTAAATTGGTTAACATTTGCAAACGCAGAGCTTTATTATGGATGTGGCTATAGAGCTATTCAGGGTACAAGACCTTATACTTTAGCTTATAGCTTATCGGATAGTCCATTAGGTTTGATGGCATGGATGTTGGAAAAGTATCACGAATGGACTTTTCATGAAAATCCAGAAATTGAAAAAAAATCTATATTTCCTCCTAGTATCTCCGTTGACGAATTTTTAACTCAAGTTACTCTTTACTGGATGACTAATTCTATGTCTTCCTCCATCCGCATTTACTATGAGTGCCTGCACCATCATGAAATGTTTAAAGTTGTTTTCCCTAGGATCAATATTCCTACCGCTATTAGTAGTTTTGCTCATGATATTACAAAAGTAAAAAAAAATAAAAATAAGAATATAAATATAAAAAAAAAGCATTATTATTCTGTCATAGTATTAATTTTTTTAAAAAATGTGGGGAAAAAATATTTTTAGATTCCAAAGGATTGGATAGAAACATCATCCAATCTCTTGCATTATAAAGAACATGCTTCGGTAAATATAATTATATAACATTAATATGAATGATAATTGAACCTATGTTCATAAAAATTACATATATGAATATATAAATATTAATATATGACAACTATAGGGTGGCCATTTTCCTGGATTGGAGGCGGATAAATTATTATCAGAAGATATACAAAATTTTGGCAAAATACTCCATAAACAAAAAGCCATGTTATAAATATATATTCAAATACATTATATGAAATCATTAATATGTAATCAAAATAATAATAATAAAGGTAATAATAATAATAATAATAATAATAATAATAATAATAATAATAATAATAATAATAATATATATATATATGAATATGTATTTGTTGTATAAAGTTTTTAGTTAAATTATATATATTAAATATTCTTATTCAATGGATTAATAAACATAATCATCGTTTATCTTTTTACCTTTTTCTATTTTTCTATTTTTGTGCACGGTTTTTTAATGAATATATTTGGGATTTATGTTTCAATATATATTTTGATATTCTGATCTACCTTATCCCATGGTTTTTTTTTTACTTTTTTACCAAAAGAAAAGTACTAAAAAAAGTACAAATAAAAGGGGTGAAGTTGAGATCGTGTGATATCACATGACTTTTCTTTTTTAACTTAATGTAGAATAGCTATAAAATATTGATACTATTTTTTTATTATTTGTCTATTATCGGTATAATTAAAATGGTATCTTCCAATATTATTAATAATAAAAGCAATATAATACTAACTGTGGCAGTAATAAGTTGAAATAAATATAATAATAAAGTTAAAAGAATTTTTAGAAAAATAAAACCATGTTGTACATGAAAAATATATCGGACTTTTAAAAACCGATGAAAAAAAAGTAATGGTCATTTAATTCAAAAGTAAAAAGTGCTTACTTTTTCTTTTTTTTTCTCTTCTTTCCTCTTTTTCTTCTTCTTATTGTATTATTATATTAATATATTTACCATATTTACCTATATTTGTATTTTTTAAAAAAATAAAATAAAATAAAATAAAAATTAAAAAGATCACTAAAATGATTCAAAGATCAAATTCTACGCCTATTATCGATCATTCAAAACCTTCTTCGTTAAGTATAAAAACTGGTAATTGTTAATTGTTATTGATTTTCTTTAAGACAAGGCGCTAAAATTTTTTTTCCAAATTTTTTTCTTGATTAATATTTTTTTAAATGTAAAAATAAGATATGACAATCGATAAACATAATCCAATACTACTTCCTTCAACGATGGTAAAAATATCACCACTACCTCTACTATTACTACTAATAATATTAATATCAAAATAATCAAAAGACCGAGAAAAAATAGATATTAATTATATTTATTTTTTTGTGTAATGTTAAAAACCTATAGCGTGTTTCAGTATTGTTAAGAAGAATCGGTCTGGAAAGGTCATGGACACAAGAGCAAATTAATGGTGATCTTGAGATACTAAATAAAAATAGAATTTACACTGTAAGCTTGTAATTTTTATTTGTCTACATCGATTTTTTATACTTCATGCTTATAATATACCTATTTAAATTATAGGTACGAGATTTGCTTTCATTATCAGATTATAGCTGGAAGGTAATACAAAAATGACAAAATAGTAAATGCAGTATCACTAAATTATTATTTTTAAAGTCAATTGAATTACTACCTTTAGTGAAAGACTTGTTAAGAGCAGCTGTAGATCCAGAATGGTCGAATACAGAAAATGGTAATTGAATATTTATTAACATTTTTGATATTTACTAACATTATTGTTAACCATCGTTATTAAAATATAGAACCAAAAAAGAAAAAAAACGAAAAAAAAAAGTTTAAAAGTACTAAACCTATACCAAGTATCGGATCACCAGTATATCCTGGAAAGCTTGATGATAATAATGATATATTCAAACCAACATTAAATAGGTCGTCGTCATTTTCAACATTTTCAACAAATTCTTCTTCTACTAATCCATCTAAACTTTATACAAACGATAAATTATCAAGGTCACCTTCGTCAACGGTAGATGAAAATGATATAGATGGTAGAAAAAAGATAGATGAATGTGATCCTATACTAAATGATATGGTGTGTGATGATCCTATAACAATAAGAAATACGTTAAAAAATTTAAAAGCCGACTTCCTTGATGAAGATATGAAGCCTATTTCTCCACCTAATCGATCAAATAGTTGTAAAAATGTTAGATTTAATGATAGAAATAGTATTATTTCGAATAATCCTATATTATCAACAACATCCTCAACTAATTCTTCGCTTATTTCACCGACTAAAATATCTTCTCCTTTCCCCATATCATTTCAAAGAAAACAATCCGATTCTGATAGTAGTATTACTTCTAGTGTTGATACTGTACCAACTGATGAGGACGAAGAAGCCTTAATGACTGCTGCTGCTTCTATGGTTACTAGTAGGACGGGTAATCGTTTACGAAAAAGCACTATTTCTCCACCAAAAAATCATTTTACAAACACTGCTACAAATACTGCTACTACTACTATCATTTAATTATCTTTTTTTTTATTTGTTCATTTATCTTTTTTTATCCTCTTAAATCTTAATCATAAACCATTAATACTATATATTATAATAATAAATATATATACAACTCATATATACATATTTATAATGCATTACATTAAAACTGGTTTTTATTTTTGCATAAAAGAAAAGACAAAGTATACACTATATTTACATTTTTTTCTATTGAAGCTAAGGAAAAATAAAAAAAACGGCTATTTTCCTTTCGATTTTTTCTTTTTGTTTGACCTTTCGTTTAAATACATTGATAAAAAGTCGCCTTGTCCACCTATCTTCTTATTCTTTTTATTTAATATACCCTTTTTATTTGATTCGTCATCGTCATCGTCATCTTCCTCTTCTTCAATATGATTTCTTGAACGTTTATGATCATTGTATTCCTCTTTTTTTCTCGATGATAGACGCTGATTTTGATTTAATATCTTATTTTTTAATTGTATTTGCTGTTTCGTTGGTGCTTTTATAGTAGTAGAGGTAGATTCATTACTTATTTTCATTGCTTGATTATGCGACAAATATTTGGCACCTAATCCTAAACTAGATATTAATTAAATGTATTATTAACTTTTACATCCTTAATTCTGTCAATAAGCTTTAATAATAACGAACTTACCGATCAGGTCTACCGGTTGAAAATTTATTAAATAAGGCTTCTTGATCTTCATCATCGTCCATTTTTTCACCAGGTTTTGGATCTGGTAACCATGATTGAACAACGTTTCTTGCTATCCCAATAGAAGCATCAATTTGTGTTTTCAATATTTCATTAGCTTGCGTATTGATTTTTGATTTTCCTACCATACTTTAGTGTAGATTTCAGATATTTTTATAGTGGATAAAGAAAAAAAAAAAAGTAAGTGAAAAAAAGTTTTTTTCTGGTTCCCAAAAAAAAATAAAAATAAAAAAAATCCTGGGCTTAAATGATAGCTTTATAAATATTGAATGAATAAAAAATCTCATTAAATCACGTTTATTATGACCAAGCGTATTAAATAAATGGTGTTAAGAATATGTTTCATTTTGGAAAAAAAAAAAAGTAAAGTAAAGGTTAATAACGTCATCATTTGTGCTAATAGATTGATTAGCCATCATTTCATCCCTTTTCTCTTTGTTTTCCGTTAACGTTTTTTTTTCCTTTTAGTAATACTATTCTTTTTTTATATAATTATGCTTCTTGCACACATAATAAATATGTCAGTTTTTTTATTATAAAATTCCTAGACTCAACTGTCATTTGTGAACTAAGGATTGGTTTGTCTTTTTTGGTACTTTTCTCTCCTTTTTGTTTCTTTTCAATTTTTATAAATAAAAATCATAAAAATAATAAAGATATTGATTTTATTAAAAGTAAATATTATATAAATTAAATCAAATTGGTTTTTATTCAGAAAACCGTTAAAAAATAAAAGAAATGACAAATATATAAAAAGTGACAAATAAGGTTGCAACAGTTGGCTAGAAATAGAAAATGGATTTAAAAAATGTATATTGTTTAATATATATTCTTATTGGTTTACCTTTGTTGTCTAATTATTTGAAAAAACC
This sequence comes from Cunninghamella echinulata, assembly GCA_025201675.1. NCBI lineage: Eukaryota > Fungi > Mucoromycota > Mucoromycetes > Mucorales > Cunninghamellaceae > Cunninghamella > Cunninghamella echinulata. The sequence continues at coordinate 32,140 of MU611937.1, forward strand.
AGTAAAAATGAAAAAAAATAGCTATTCCTTACCTATCTATATATATTCTTTAGCATATAGGAATACTGTTATAAATGTATATACATATATAAATATTCATTTTCTCTTACTTTATATGTTGATGATATTGGTGTGTAGAATTTTAGGGTTCGGTTTAGCTGCGGACCTTAAATTATTTTTTATAAAAACGTAATTTTTTTTACAATTTCCCTATTTGTACCTCTTTTCATTATTAATTTTTTTTACAAATGAAAGTTACCGCTAAAATAGACGAGTCATACCCTCATTTAATTGAAGCTATAGAATTTTATAATAAAGAAGATGAACCCACTTGGGATACCATTATATCAAAAGAACTTACTTTGGTAGAAGTCAGTCCTAATAAAATAGTATGGAATTTTGAAGTTACTGAAAGTCATTGTAACCAGTAAGTTTAATATTATTAGTATTACTATTGTTATTTTTATAATTATTATTGATTCTATTAAATAATATGTGTTATTATGTTTAAAATAGGCTCGGTAATTTGCATGGTGGTAGGTTTTGCCGATATGATTATATCTTATATGTTATTAGTATAATTTTTTCTAATAGTATTTTTTAAATATTTTAGGCTGTGTTGCTACCTTAATAGATTTAGCTAGTTCTTTTGCTATTTTGGTATATGATGGTAAAACCAAATGGAAGCGTATGGGTGTTTCTACCGATTTATCCGTTAATTATATGCTTGGTGTCCCTGCTGGTGAAAATGTTAAAGTAGAATGTATTGTTCAGCGCGTTGGAAAAAATTTAGCTAATATTTACACCATTATCTATAACGAAGCTGGTAAAATCTGTTACACTGGTAGCCATACAAAGTTCTCTATAGATTCTCGTTTGTAGTTTTGATATTATATAAATAAATATAGTTACTATAATAAAAATGATAAGCAATATCCGTATTAATATTCAATATAGTATTAATCACATAAAGTATAAATATTTCATAAACAGAAAAAATGATAAAAGTTCGAAATAGATGTCATTACTATCAAATTAAAGATTAGTTGCAGATTTTATTAATAGTTTTACTAAATTCGACGATTTTTACTGTCAATAACACCCTATGCTTTATTATTTTGTTTTTAAATCTGTCATGTGTTTATGACTAAATACTCAATGTTACATTTTACATGTAATAGATAAACTAAACAGAATCTGTATAAAAATACACTCATAAGTACCCCCAAAGCACTGGTTTCTTTAATTGGAAAAATTGATTTAAACTCAGGCCATTTATTCAATACTGCTTGGATCAGTTAAGTACTCTTTTTTATTGTCTCCATTGTACAATATATATATATATTATTATTATTATTATTATTAATATTATTAATTTACCATTTATACCTTGTACCGATACTGAAAAAATTTGAATATGACATATTTTGAATAATTTAAATAAAGTACCTGATTGAAAATTTCGCAATATATTTTTAGGTTTTGCCAAAGGAACATCTGTTTACCTCGTAATTTCCATATATAGTATACAGATACTTGTCTACCTTTTCGATCTTTTTTTATGCAATAATCTCTTTATAAAACAGTACTTTTACTCATGTACAGTTATATAATATTATAAAATGATTATATATATTTTAATTTTTTAATAGTCATAAATCAATATTTTAAGAAAAAAAAACTGGGAGAATGTCCTTAGCAAGTTTAATAAATACTATACCTCTAGGAATTTTTTGATAAAGCCAATGCATAAATGGAGTATTATTATTAGGATAGTAGTGTATTATTATATAACAAATGCAAAAAAAAAGTAAAATCAAGTAGGACTCGTTTACTAAAAATAATTTGTAGTAGGAGTTACTCTCCACACACGTACTATTGTTTGTTTCGAAATAGAATACAAAACAACTAATGATTGTTTTATACCTTTTTTATTAAAAGTTAGTGAAAAGTCAAATATAAAACTAATATGAATGGTTTTTTTTTCAACTTCTTTTTCGCTTAGACAGCACCATAAAATATAGATTCTACTCATAAAAATCAAATTTTAACTGATGAATTTTTCAATATACAACATATTTTATAATTAGAAAAGTTATTACATCAAATAGCCAAGCTAGTTCAGCCTTCAGCAGGACAATAACATAATGCCATGCAAAATAATCCTCAACTTATGTACCAACTGTTTGTATTGTGCTCATTAAAAATTATATATAATTACCTTCAGTAAACTTACTCAACTTTATCTAATTTTCTTTGAATAAATCGTTATTTATATCTTCTTTGCTTTTCGATGGTAAATGGAAAGACATTATTGAACAATACTCTACCATTGACTCTATATAGTATCAACAAAAAAAATTGAACCAAGAGTCATATAGTTATTATTGATAGTCTATTGGTTAATGTAACTGCCAAGTTAAAATAATGGACACAAGTTTCGCTTTCAAGAACATTACTTGCAAATACTAGTTAATGGTTTCAAGATAATAATATTAATTCATGATAGTAACGCCACATAATTATATATTTAATAAACTGTATTGTTACTTCCTTTTTATTCATCTATAAAACTTAAATATAATTTAAATAATTGACGAATTAAAAATACATGACTTGTTTAGTTATATTATTTCAGTACAGTACTTCATAGTAACTAATTAACTTAACACATGTATTGTTGATGGTAAGGTAAAAAATATACGTCCACTCTATCCTTAAAATTTAGGCTGGCAGTTTTATGATATATATTTATATTTTACAAGGACAACTTACAAGTTTGCAAACTATGCAATCAAAAAATTATTTATTTACTGTTTAATATTTCTGCCAATGACAAAAAATAATTGTATAGAAGTAATCAATGATGACATGTTATAAGTTAAGGTTATTCGGTTTAATTTTTAATAAACACACTTTTATCATACATACATACATACATACATATATATATATATATGTATGATAAAATGAAAATCTATGGTCGAAGAAAATAGACATAGCCAGCGTCATCGTATGTTACTAATATATTAGCTAAAGGGTGACCAGCTAACCCTGTTATTTCAGTATGAGATATTTTTGTTTCATGAATCATTGCACCAGTATTAGACTGGAAGCAGTATAACACAGAATTTTCACCAACACCATAAATATAATCACCTTTAGGAGAAGTAGTGGCCGCAATAAAATCGGTGGTTGATCCATTATCATTAGTATGTTTTAACGTTTTAAGAATTTGTCCACGTATATTCATTATATAAAGTATGTTACTTTTATTGCATACTAAAAATTGGTCCACAGTTTTTGGTAAGGGGATAATCTGTTGAACACTTTGACTACCAAGACCACCTACAGGATTTAACACGGATTTATCGTTTATATTGGAAGGCTGAGGTATGATAGAATGTAAGCATGTAGTTGTTTTTGTATCCCAAATTTTAACTGTCCCATCACTGCTTGTGCTCAGAATTTTCGTATTATCTGATGAAAATATAACATCATTTACGAAAGATGAATGTCCTCGGAATTCTTTTAATGCTTTACCAGATTTTAATCCATGCAAGCGTATTGTATGATCATAACTACCACTTAGTACTTGAGTACCATCTTTATTAAAACATACTGCACAAACACCTTGACTATGAGCTACTGATAATTGTCGAATGCATTTTCCACTTTGTATATTCCAAATCTAGATAGTTTTATAATAAGATTGTATATAAGAAGATAGTATTAATATATATATATAGTTATACCCAAGAAAAAAAACCAACTTACAGATATACTACCATCAATGGATCCTGAGGCTAATAATTCCGCATCATGATTAAAATTTAAACATAGCACAGCTTTATTCATTGCCATTAAATTATCCTATTAATTATTTTTATTTTTATTTTATTTTATTTTATTTTATTTTTTTATTGTTAATATAAAAATATATTAGCGTTACTATGTACATGTATATATATATTAACATTATTATATATATGTATTTACCTCAGCTTGATATTTAAAATCTTTTCGAAGCTTCCCTGTATGATAATTCCATAATTCAATAAAACCATCCACTGTTCCCGTAGCTAAAAATTGACCATGTGGAGCAAATACAGCACATTCAGCATATGTTTTTTTACCAGGAAACTAATAACAACTAAACCGTTTAATCAAATATCTATACCTATATATACCTTTATATATATCAGTGTGCATGTGTTTTATAAAAATCAATTTTATTTACCTTAATGCTAACATATGGTGTTGAGACACAGTTATCCTCTAGTGTTTGGATTGGAGCTGTTCCTCTAAATAAATCAAATCCAGAGTCCATAGAGACTCCTCCATGTTGTTGTTGCCACAAAAGACTTTGGCTTAATAATGTGAGCAATCGAGAAGCAGGAACATTGGTGATTTCCTGGGAGATATCTGATTTATAATGTTTAGATATATATAAGTCCTTTTTATCTACTTAGCCATTAATCCATATGAATATTTACCATTTGCAACTTTCTCTCTACGTTTTTCCTTCGTACTGCTCATACCATAAATTGTAGAAACAGCATTGGTATCGCTTATTTTTCGGTCAACCAGTTGATCTAATTTACTATATCTATCTGAATCACTTCTCTTTAAACTTTGTAATATAGGACTATTTAATACAATTATTGCAGCTTGTGCTTCACCTTGCATCATTAATTCCACTAAAGCAAGTTCATAAAGATCGATTTCTTTTTCGATAGGTAATTTTAAGCTACTGATTTGTTTAAGAACACTAACCCATCTACCTTGTATAATATCCTGTATAAATGCATCTTTGTTTTCTACCGTATTAAAAGTAATTGGTGATTCATACTGTAATTTTGACAAGGTATATAGTAAATTATTTTCACGCAAGAACTGGATGATTAGTCGCGTGGCGCTACAATATAAATAAGTAAATAAATAGTAACAGCAGAATGATAAGTATATATCTAGTGAAAAGAAATACTTATTTTTATAACTGAATTACTCTTCAGAATCTACTTTAAGTGGCATTTGTGTTTAAAACAATACTAAGAAAAATAAAAATAAAAGTAAAAATAAGCTAGTTAAGAAAAAAGGCGTTTTTTTTTTCCAAGTGTAAATTTTTTTTCCGTGTGCCGGAGTATAAATACCGGTCACTGTAGACTCTTTCTTTCCTTTTCTTTATATTATTTGATTCTAATAAAGATGGAAATAAAGTATCAATCAAATCAAGATATCCCAGTTCATATTATATATAATGTTAATTCAGAACAAAAACAAAAAGAAGTTGCACTTGCAAATAGATTAAAAAATATCCAACCACAACGAATTAGGAAAAATGCAGCTACCGATCTTGGCTTAACAGTCAATAGTTCTACCAGCGATAAACAAAGTTTATTAGAGGATCTAAAAAAACGCTATGAAAAACAACAGCTTGAATTACAGGATGAAAATGATAGTTTAGTTATACAACGCTTTTCAGCAACTGACGAAGCATTAGAATTAACAAAAACTAATCGAATTTTTGATAACCAAGATAATATAAAGAATGGTTGCAGCAGTAGTGATATTCAGTTTAATAATGAATCGCATAATAGTAGAAACAAAGGAGTGAATAATATGGATGATATTCAAAATGAAAAAGAAAATTTGGATACGGCTTCATCTTCTGGTCGTCATATATTTGGATTCACAAATACAAGGCATAAATCTTCTATTTATATGATGAAAAAGGCCATGAATGGTGTTGAGCAGCCATTGGAAGATAGCAATAATAATAATGGATTAAAAGTAAAAAAGCGTGGGCGTCCATGCAAAAATAAGATAAAAATAAATGATGAAGAGGCACTTGAAGAAAACAAACGACTTCGTTTAGAACGTAAAAAAGAAATTCTTGATGATGCTAAAAAACTTCAGCAGCAAAAAGAAAGTGTTTATGAAGAAGAAGAAGAAGAAGAAGAAGAAGAAGAATATTACGTGGACCAGGATATAGACGAAGTAGAAGAAGACGACGGGGACGGATTATCAAAAAAGCAAAGTCTTTTGGATGAAAATAGTGGTTATGAGCGTTATTTTCAAGATTTACATGGCACATCGAAAACTTCCAATAACACATTATCAAAATTATCTCTTTTAGAGCCTCATGAGTTTCAATCAATTTTAAACAGTGCACCTGTCAAACACGAAAAAGAAATAAACACGTTAGTATCGCACCATGAACAGCATTTTCCTCAATGGTATTTTGAACTACAATCAGGATTTAATTTATTGTTTTATGGATATGGGTCCAAGCGCAACTTGATCAATAAATTTACCATGGCAATATTAAATGATGGACCCGTCATTGTGGTAAATGGGTTTTTCCCATCTGTTACAATTAAAGACATTATGCTAAAAATATTAGTAGGTGCATTAGATACAGATCGTGTTCCTGGGACATTGCATGAACAATTGGCACTAGTACGTGGTTATTTTGGGGACAAAAAGCGTATCTATAAACGGTTATATTTAGTAGTTCACAACATAGATGGAGCTAATCTTCGTAATGAACAAGCACAAGCAGCACTAGCTACATTAGCCGAATCGAATAACATACATTTGATAGGATCTATTGACCAAATCAATGCTGGACTTTTATGGGATAATATGAAAACAACAAGATTTAATTGGATTTACCACGATGCAACAACCTTTGGTAATTATTTAGTCGAGACTAGCTTTGAAAATTCTTTACTAATGAGATCAGGCGAGTTAGGCGGCGCTCGTGGTGTACAGTATGTTTTGACATCTTTAACAAGTAATGCTCGTGGTATATTTAGAGTATTGGCAGAATATCAACTCATTGAAATGGAAATATCTAATCAAGATAGAGGTAATGAAAATGTTGGTTTACCTTATCATCAATATTATGAAAAATGCCGGGAAGCTTTCTTAGTTTCTACTGAAATTGGTATGCGTTCCCAACTAACTGAATTTAGAGACCATAAGGTGATTGCTACTAAAAGGTTACCTGACGGTACTGAGATATACTTTATGCCTTTAGAGAAAGGTACACTTACGAATATTATTGAGAATATGGATTAGTGTTTTTATTTTTATTTTTTATTTTTTATTTTAATATTCTTCCCTCATCATATCCCCCTACTATAGCATGACTTCATCACTATTTTTTTTTATTTTTTATTTTAAAATTCACTATTATTATTACCTATTATGAATATGAATTAATTGCATTATTGTTATTTAATATAATATATATATTATAATAACCTTTTTCTTCGATTTATTGCATATCTTTTTCATTTTTATTTTGTAAATAGACTTTACATATATTAAATATAATTATTTTACATAAATAGTCATTGAATATAATTGCCTGTAATTGTAGGTAAATGATTGTTTTAAAAGATTTATTTTTATTGTGAAAATAAAAGTTTACATATGTACATTATTCTTTATTAAGGGGTATATAAATAAGTTAAGTGTTTTATTATGTCATATATCAAACGATTTTAATAAGAGAATCTTTTTTAAAAAAGTCATTTTTATTAAATAACGGGTGCAAAAAAATATATATAACTCTATTTTTAATTATTAAACGTTTTTTATTAGATATCTAAAATGCTACTTTATAATAAAAATAAACAAATATAAGTTGTGGACATAAGCGGTTAGGATATCTTTTGAAATTGTAGTGTTAATACCATCTTTTATACCAGGTTTATAACAAAAGGTGCATATTTAGAGTAAGCTAAGCTATGAAATCCATTTGAACATAGGATCATATAAAGTTGTATTTTATTTGGGAACAGAATTGATTTCTTTACTCACAGTAAAATGAAATCCGTATATAAGAAATTATAGTTATCATTATGAGGCTACAAAAAATTAGTTAATTCAAAAATCTTAAGAAATAAGCTACAAAAAAATAAAACTCATACGTATTTGCATTTATTATTGTTATTATCATTATTTATTTTATATAGTGTGATAATTAAAACAGTATATATATATTTATTAATATTTAATCTATTATATTATATTGGTATTAGTGTAGGTTTATGAAAGTTTATGGTGAGTAACTTTATAATTAAGCTACATAATATATATGTTTAATTGAAAAATTGCTGCATTCTTTTTTTATTGATCTTTGACCTTTGTATTTTGAAGCACTGACCATCCATTGGCTGTTGTTATCCATTCTGCTTCTTGTACATAATCATTTAGCAATTTTTCGATATTTTCGATGGCGGTTACAAAATCCGCATTCTCACCTATAGCGTTAATAATTAGATATTAATGAAAAATAAATTAAAAGCTGCCAAAAATTATTTACTAAAAAGTTTAATTACCTTGTAATTGTATAAAACTGATTTTATAATAGTTTTTATTCTTTTCATTTTTGATAGGAGATAAGAGAATTGAGGGTGGTAATTGTTCTTTTACTATCTCCAATTTGAATCGTATTACAATATTTTTTATAGATCGGCCTAAAATGGAAGCAAAGTTAAAATATTAAGTGTCTAGTAATATGTTTTATCATTTTATTAGTCTATATACTTATACCTTTGTTTAAACGCAGAAAAACTTGACCTTTTCGTTTGATACACTTATAGTTTTCCCTCTGCTCCAGAATATAACCATTCATATGCTATATATAAATATGATATTAATATGAGTATTACAGATTGTTTAATAAAAGTGCATTTATAGATATTTACCTCTTGAATAATTTGAGAAATTTTTCCAATTGCTTCATTTTCATCTTTAGCAAAACAGTTAATACTGCATACCTATTATATGCATGTAACGTTTAAAAAGGTGAGATTATGCCAAGTAATAAAAAATAATTTCCAAAAGTAAATGATATTACCTTAGGCTTTTTAAAGTGAAATAATCCAGGCAACCATGATAAACGGGGACTTTCAGCTATAGTAGTGATTTGACTAGATGATGGAGCGACTAAAGGTTTAGTTGCAAGTAATGGGGATGAATCGCACATAAGGGGATGAGATGGAAGGATTTTATTATTTCTTAATAGTCTAGGTGAAGGAGAAATATGCGATAATGATTGTTTTGATAATGCTTTGCTGATAGAGGACTCTTGATTGTTTGTTTGTAACTGCTGTTGCTGTTGAATTATCGGTGGGTGGAAACTTACAGGTGCAGACATGCGATGTTTGGTTTTTTTTGATGATGATGATGATGGAGATCGTATTGCTGTTGGGTCATTACGTAAATTTATGAATTGAGATAATCGATTGCGTAAGTCAAACCTTGTAAATGAAGAAGTTGATGATGTAGCTAGTGATGAAAAAGAAGATGTATCTGCAGTTGTTAATGAAGGTGATGGGCTTTTAGGTGAAGATAATGATGATGAATTATGTCTTATCTGTTCTGTTAAATTATCCTCTGTATTTAATTGCCATTGCTGTTGTGATGTATAATGATGGTCATTGTATGTAAATGTTGTAGGTGTTGATTTTCTTTTATCAGCATTATTTGTATTATTATCTAAATGATGATTTTCTAATACAGGTTTAGGTAATACTACTGGTGGTTGTGAAAGTCTTCTATTCCTAATTTTAAATTGAATTAAATAATGAGTAATTTTAAATCAAAAATTTTATGTATGAGGGCATATATTATATACCTCTTATTATTTATAGCTATAGGAGAACATCCAAAACGATCCATAGATTTTCTTTGTAATGATTTTCTTGGTATTTGTACAGGTAGAAATGGATTCATGTTATTATGTTTTGAGTTACTTTGTATTCCTGGTGGTGGTAAAGCTACGGGCACCGCTTTATTGATTTCGTTTTCTCCTATGATTTCTTTTTTGCTTGGCTCGAAAACACCGCAAATAGTTGTTGGTCTTTGGCGAATCTTTTGTGATAATATTAAATGGTGTTTATTATGTGCATTTTTATCTTCATCGTCATCATGTTCCATTTGCCAGTATTTATTAGAATGTTTCAATAATAGTGTGTATGCTACTTTTTCCATGTTAAAACTATATAAAAGCATTTAGTTATATATGTGTTAAGTATATTATTTTTTCCTATTTAACTAACCTTCGATTTAATAATGCTTCAATGAGTTGATCAACTGGTCGGTTAGTCCATAATACTTTGAGCGTTTCTAATAATTGTTCATCAATTTCTGATCTATTTTTAATTGGTCTACCGATGTCTTCTGGGGAAGCTAAACTTGGTTGTTGAATAGAGTACACAGTTCCGTCAGTATTAGACTTAAACCAATCATGATTATGGATTTGATCCATCTATATATATGTATATAAATTGTTATAAATCATTGTTATATGTTATTATATTAATAAACTAAAGAAGAAAATTCATTACCGTTATTCTCTGATCAGGTTTTGTAACAAGTATTTTTTGAATCAAATCTTTAGCAGGATCAGAAAGATGATTAGGTAATTCGTATTTTCCTATTTTTACCTTTAAATAAAGAATAAATTAATATTTCATTTAATTACAATAAAATATAATTTTATAATGTATAGTTTACTTTTCTTAATAATTCTCGAATATTGCAATCATCAAAAGGAAGGCGGCCACACAAAAGAGCAAACAAAATAACACCACATGACCAAATATCAGAAGCTGGTCCATTGTATCGCACTCCCTTTAAGAAGTTAATATGTATTAGAAAAGAAAAATAATTTATAATTGAACAATATTATTTATATATATGTATATATTTACAGTAACTATTTCTGGGCTTGCATAGTGAGGAGATCCGCAACTAGTTTCTAATAAAGTTCCATCATTAGGCTGTAATTTAGCCATACCAAAGTCAGCAATTTTAATATTATTATTCTCATCAAGTAATAGGTTTTCGGGCTTAAGGTCACGATGGCTATCGTATATAGAAAAATATATAAATTAGAACAATAAAATAAGTATAATATTAAAATTAAATAGATATATAATAATACCAAATTAAATGTTGATGGCAAAAAGATAAAGTAGAAACAATTTGTCTGAAAAAAGTTTTCGCTTCATTTTCTGATAGTCGACCTTTTGTAACAAGATACTCGAATAATTCACCTTTAGGTACGTATTCTAAAATTAAATATCTAATTAAATAAAAGTAATGAACATATATATAAGCATGAGTATTTTATAATAATTTTAAATGGATATTAAAGCAATAACCTTACAAATTAGGGCTATCTTCTACGTCAATAACGTCAATAAGTCGAACAATATGTGGGTGCTGAATTAATTTCATAATGGCAATTTCTCTTTTTACAGATCTTTCAGTAGTTGCATTAGTAGACAGGTATGATTTAGATATAATTTTTACAGCCACTTTTTCACCAGTGATTTTGTGGTAACCAATTTTTACTCTTCCAGATGAACCTTTACCCAAAGTCCTACCTAACCAATAATCACCTGCTTCTTTAGTATGTTTTTTACGAGGTGGTGTGGCTGTAGTTGGAGCATGGTACTTTTGATATTCATTATGATAATATATTGGCTCGTTAATTATTGTCATAAAAAAAATAATAAAATATTATAAAATAAAATTAAAAGGATTAAAAAAAAATACAATAATAAAAGGTGAAATATTAAAAAAATGTAAAAAATGAAATTATTATTATTATTATTATTATTTTTAAGATTATAGTTTATGCATATGGCTATAGGTTCTTTAATATCCGAAAATATAACTGTTTTATTTTTAAGAAAAATATAATAATTGGTTAGCGTATTATAAGGAATGTTCATTTTAACCAGATTTCATATGTAAGAATGTTTCCTTTTTTAATATATTTTATATAAATTTATGTAAAGTTTTTAAAAATCACTAGCCATAATAAAAGATTTTTTAAGAAAAAAATAGCAGTTATAGAATAGTTTTTTTAATTTTTTGTAATAGCTGGAGAAAATTAATTATCAATATTTGGACTATTATTGTTAAGAGTTCTAATTTCTTGATTACCCTTATTATCGCAACCAATAGAATCAATCTTTTATAATGTATAATTGATAGTAATGGTTTTTCACCAGAGTTAAAAAAAGTCATGTTTAATTTTTTTTTCTCCTTTATTAAAATTATATACCAATAAATTCACTAATACCTTAATTTTTTGCAAACGGCTATAATCATTAATCTATATTAAAATTAAAAAATAAGAGTTTTATATATAAGTCATACTTTTGTTATTTTAAATATTATTAGTAATATTTTACCCCATAACACTATCCAGGATTATTTTATCTAATTTTTTTTTATTTAAAGTATATAGTTGATTTATTGTAGTTATGCTTTTATTTAGATTTTTATAAAGTGATAAAATTGTTGAGGGGAAAGAGGAAAAAGGATAGAAAAAGAATAGCATGAATGAGTTTTAAAAATCAGCCAACCAATAAAAAAAGTCATATTGAAAGAGTAACGGAGTGTCAAAAAAGTTTATTTTATTTCTTTATTTCCCTTTTCATTATTTCTTTATTATTATTATATCTAAATTTTTACTTTTGTAAAAAAAATATACCTTTTTTAATAATAAAGTAAAACTATGAATATTCGTCCGCTAATAGAATTATTTACATGTAAATTGATATTTGGTTTTAAAGTTTTGTTATTTAAAAATTAATTTTTCATTCTTGTTTTATATTAATAGCGAAAATTATTGATAATAATGGTAATAAAAATGTTACGAATGACTGTGATAATGAAAATCAAACACAACAAAATATAATGTTACCGCAAAATTCTATCAATGACAACTATTTTACTCAATTGCTAAGTCAATATACCAATGACAATTCTTTACAACGTCCAGTATATGATTATAAAACAATAATAGTATCAAATATAAAGAGTACCACACATTCTGATACAATCCGAAATGAATTCTCTAAATATGGCGATGTTTATGAAGTAGAGCTTAATGAGGATGACTATGGAATTTTTAATGGAAAAGCAACTGTTTGTTTCAGGTAATTGATAATAAGATAAGATAGTTAGAATAGTTTATATATATATGAGTAGTAATAAGAATAATAATATTTCTAAAAGCTTAATTTTATTATATGCATGATTTTTCGATAGTTCGAATCCTAATAATTTAGATAAAAATGATATTAAAATAGATGGAAATATCATTTCATATGAATTCAAAACTATGGATTTTATGGAACAAAATAGTAATAGATGTTTTGCTAAATCTCTCAGTCTTGGTATATTTCTTGATCCAACAAAATTTGTAGAAGAATGGACAGTGTATAGTAATGTTCAAATGCAAATGTTTTGTAATGAGCGTAAAATAAAGATTCAATTTAACCATTTGAATGTACCTTATCATTTGGAGTTTAAATTTAAGGATATTAGTACGGATATAAAGTTAGAGCGTGTGGAAATGAAAAATGACGATGAAGAAGTTTGGTATTTAACTATTCCACTTAAATATCCAGCCCGATTTTGGAAAATGATTCAAGACGATGAAGATAATAATAATAATAATAATAAGCGGATTTCATCAACTGCAAAAAAAACACGACTGATCAGCAAACGAGTTTTAAATATTCCTATCGAAGATGCTCCTATACCAGATGGAAATTCACCTATATCTGTGGATCCCAAGGAAAATACTGTAAAAATGGCCAGTTGGACGGTTTATAGAATTAAATTTCAGCCAAGACAAAATTATATGCGGTTTTTGTTTAGTATGCTTGAAAAAATGACTACGTACAACTTAGTGCCAAGGAAACTAGAACAATTTAAACCATTTATTACTGTTATTGACCCGGCCACTTTACCAAAACCAAGAACACATACAGAACGCTCATTATTAATTAGAAACCATCGTGTTCTTTATTTTCTGGAATGCAACATCACGGCTAATATAATGGTAGAGCGTAATCTTGATGATGAATTTTATAACACTATTGCTAAATTAGAACCAAGAACAGCTTGTGGTATTCTTGAAATAATTGCTCAAAATAAGCAACGTATATGGAATCCTATGGAAGAAATAAGACGAATATGGGATAAATATAAATCAAAGGTTACACATGACAGAAAGATTCCGAACCACTGTGTCTTGCTAAGAAAGGTTATTGTTACCCCTACAACTATGTATATTCAACCACCTACACTTGAAACAACTAATCGTATTGTTAGACATTTTAAGGATTATGCCGATCGGTTTCTACGCGTACAATTTGTGGAAGATGGTATAATGCGTATTGGCGCTGGCTACAATGGCACTACTAATAGCTATGTTTTCAATCGCGTTTATTTAACCCTTCAACATGGTATTAAAATTGGTGACCTTGTATATGAATATCTTGGGTTTTCCAGTTCACAACTTCGGGAACATGGGTGTTGGTATTTTGCGCCCTTTAAAGGTTCAAAAGATTTAGCTCCTATGAATGCTGATACTATTCGTACTTGGATGGGTGATTTTTCTGAAATAAAGGTAGTTGCTAAGCACGCTGCTCGCATTGGGCAATGCTTTTCGTCGACAATGCCTATTATTCAATTAAACACGGAACAAGTAGAACAGATTGATGATATTAAAAATGGGAAATATCTTTTTACTGACGGAGTAGGTAATATATCTTACACACTTGCTGAAGAAATTGCCAGACGTCTCTCTTTACGAGCAGTTCCTTGTGCTTTCCAGTTCCGTCTTGGAGGTGCTAAAGGTGTTTTGATGTTATCAAATAAACTATCCGGTTCTAAAATTCAATTACGGCCTAGCCAAATTAAGTTCAATTCGGATCATTATATGCTAGAAGTCGTTAGACATTCAACTTATATAGCGGCTTATTTAAATCGGCAAGCTATTACATTATTATCTTCTTTAGGCGTAAAAGATGAAGTGTTTTTAAACATGTTGGATACAGTGCTCAATAATTTGGATGGTATGTTATCAAATTCAGCTACTGCCATAAAAGTTTTACTATCTAATGCAGATGAGTTTGGTGTTACTAAAACAATGGCCCATATTATATCTGCTGATTTTCTCGAAAGGGGGGATCCTTATATTGTTAATTTATTAAGTATGTTTCGTGTATCTATGCTCAAAGGTCTAAAGGAAAAAGCAAAAATACATATTCCAAAAGGAGCTTTTCTATTTGGTGTCGTAGATGAATCTAAAACTTTAAAAGAAAATGAAATATTTATTCAAGTCTCTGATGATAAAAAAAGAGTTATTACTGGTAAATGTATTGTTTTCCGTAATCCATGTTTCCATCCTGGTGATATTCGTGTATTAACTGCTGTTGACTGTCCTGCACTACATTATTTAGTGGATGTTCTTGTCTTTCCAGCTGTTGGTTACCGTGACATTCCAAGTATGTGTTCAGGTGGGGATTTGGACGGTGACGATTATACGTAAGTCAAAATTGGGATATTTATAAGCAAATTGATATTAATGGTAAATTGTTACTCAATTCTCGAGTTTTTTTTCTTATTTATACAAGTGTAATTTGGGATGAAGCCTTAATGCCATCAGAAATTAATCATACACCAATGGATTATACACCTAATAAACCCATTGAAACATCTAGTGTTACTACTGAAAATATTCAGAAATTCTTCGTCAATTATATGAATAATGATAATTTGGGTCAAATCGCCAATGCTCACCTTGCAATGGCTGATCAATCCTCTACAGGTGCTAAAAGTGGCTCGTGTAAAATTTTAGCTCAGCTTCATTCTAAAGCTGTTGGTAAGTAAATTATGATAAAATTATATATAATTCATAAAAGTAAAAATAAAAATTATTAATGATATTGTTATTATTATTGTTTATAACATTGCTTTTAATAGATTTCCCAAAAACTGGTCAACCGGCTACTTTGAGTTCTGATCTCAAAGTAAAACTGTTTCCAGACTTTATGTGCAAGGAAGATAAACCAATGTATAGATCAAAAAAAGTCCTTGGAAAAATGTACCGTAGGATTGAAAAAACTGACTATGATGAATATGAGTCGAAGCTTGTTGATGAAACTGTTTATGACACTCGGCTTTATGTATCAGGGATGGAACGATATATCAAAAAGGCACGAGAACTTCGCTATAAATACAACAGAGATTTATTTGCGTTGATGAATCAGTATGGTGTAAAAACAGAAGCGGAAATTATATCAGGTTTTGTTGTTAACTGGTTAAAAGATGGTGAGAAAAAAAGACCCTATGAATATCAAAAACAAACAGCTGCAGCTGTCGCTCACTTAAAACAATTATGGTTGCAAGAATTCGAAAATGAGTTTAAAGATAAAAAATCGAATAAAGTCCCACAAACTAAAGAAATTATACAAAGGCAAATGGAAAAGGCTGCAGCATGGTATTATGTTACCTACCATCCAAATGAACGTATTAAGGATACGACTATTGAGGGTGGGTTTCTTTCTTTCCCTTGGATTGTAGAAAGCATTATTGTCGATTTGGCAAGGCGGAATAAAAATCGTGAAACGATACCCGATTTTAGCAAACCTATCGATGAAAAAATTATCTTACAATTTGAAAAGGAAAATAACGAGGATGATGGTATCATTGAAATTACTGAAGATTCTGACAATGAAGAAAATAATGGAGAAGCAATCATAGAGCTTATAGAATTTGATGATCAGCAAAGTGAAGAAATAATTGACCTCGATGAAGAGGAGGAAAAGGAGGATGAAGGTGAAGTAATCCATCTTGATGGTCTTCCTATAATACAAAAATACTGTGGACAAGAAGTAAGAAGAGATAATTTGGCAAATGAAGCTGTGCGGTTACGAGAAATACAAAAAGAAAATGAAAGAATTGTAGGAGTTGATGCTACAACAGACGAATTAGAAGCAGCCCTTTTGTAGTTTTTTTGTTCGTATATATAATTTTTTTATATTATATATATATATATTTATTTATTTATTTATTTTTGTACACTATTTTGATTTTAATATATCTTTTTCGAAAATAATCAATATTAATAAAATAGAAGTGTTTATTTTGATAATGTTCATAAATGTGAGATATAAAAAGCTAAAATTAAGCAGAGGCATATCGAAAATTACATTAATGCGAAAGAGGAATTATAATGGCGTTTCAAATTATCTAAAAAAAATGTGGCGCGTTTTTGGAGGCGCGCTTATTTTTTTTAAATAAAAATTCAGCTTTCTTCGTTTCAATTCATTACGATCTGTTTACTATTTTACTAAATATTCTTTTATTAGTATAAACAAAAAATTTTATTAAAATACCAAAATGAATTTTAATAAAGAAAAAAAAACCGGAACTATACTTGATTTCTTTAAGAAATCTAATACATTCAAAAGGAATGATAACAGTACCAATAATAATTGTGATAATAATGGAATGCAATCACCTCAAGCTGAAAAGCGAACTTTTTACGATCTTACCGAAGATGATGATTTTGAAGATGATTTAATCATGTATGAACAGAAAGCGCTTAGCTCTTCTCATTTCACTCAAAAAAATAATATGCATTGTGATAATGTTGGAGCTAATGGTGGTAACATTAATGCATCTTTTCAATCAACCAGTTACGTAAAATCTTCAAGCGGATTAGTACTTCCTAATAAAAATAAAACTATTGTCAATAATAATAGTCAGCATTCATCATCTTCCTCTATTCAAGCAAGCCATGTAATTGATATGCCATCATATAATAAATTTACTTTAACTAATAAACATCAATATAAAAAAACTTTACCGCAATTTTCAAGTCAAGAAAACGATGCGATAATTCTAGATTTGGAAGATTCATCATCGTCAAATAGTAATTCAATGGAATCTACACCTATAAAACATAAAATTTACCCAAAATTTTCAAAACCCATCAATCTCCCTGTATATAATCCTGAAAAAGTCATAAACTCTTATCACATTCCTGAAGATTATATACCTGCTGCTTCACCGACTTTACAGTCAAGACCTTCGCGGGATTTGCCATCTTCATTTAAAAAAGCTTCCTCGCTAATATCAGAATCAAATCCAAACCCAACGTCTAGACACTCATTTAGACATAATTCATCAACAACATTTGTGAAGCCTAACCCTTATGGATCTTCTCGTTTTGGATCGTCATCATCTAATAAAATAATGAATAATTTTTTCTCAGCTGGATCTACAGTAACGCCAAAATCCACTTTTTCTAATGTATCTAACCATAACTCTCGTTTTAATAATATACCACCGTCTAAAAAAAGTAGAACTTATATATCATCGTTTAAAAAAAATAGTCAAGATGACTACGCACCTACTTTATCTAATGAACAGCAACGTGTTCTTAGTATGGTTTTAAACGAACGTAAAAGTTTATTCTTCACTGGTTCAGCTGGTAATATTCATATGGAGTGTTTTATGAAAGGAATAATGTAGTATCATTTAACATAATTATTTTCATTACACTGATACTAGGTACTGGTAAATCTGTATTGTTAAGAGCAATTATTAAATCTTTAAAAGATAAATATAAGAATGGCGTTGCAGTTACAGCATCAACAGGTATTGCTGCATGTAATATTAGTGGGACAACATTGCATAGGTATATTAATTAATTCATATATTATTATTATTATTATTATTATTATTACTATTATTTACTAAAAAACTCCATCTTTATATATTTTAGTTTTGCTGGAATTGGGTTAGGGAACGAAGAATTAGAAAAACTAAAAGCTAAAGTTATGTCAAATAAAAAGGCAAATGAGCGATGGTTACAGACAAAGGTGTTAATTATTGATGAAAGTAAATTCTTTTAAAAGAAACAATAAAAATAATAAATAGATTAATAAAACTATTATTACATGATAATGGAATTAATAGCGGATACTTTCATTTTGTTTTTTAAAAAACCTTAGTATCAATGGTAGATGGTGAATTATTTGATAAGCTTGAAGGATTAGCCAGAATCATTCGAGGTTCTAATGCTCCCTTTGGTGGTATTCAGGTAATATATATATGTGTGTATGTGTGCAATTAATATCTCATATGAAATGGATATAAGGTTTTTTAATCTTCTTCCCTTTTATTATATTATTTTTATACAATTATAAAAAGTTGATTGTTACTGGTGATTTTTTCCAATTGCCTCCCGTAAACCAACATCGAGATTGTATATTTACATTTGAATCAAAAACATGGTCAAAAGTTATTAATAGTACTGTTATGTTAACTCATGTATTTCGGCAAAAAGATCAGAGTAGGCAATATCGTATTATTTAACCATTTATATTTTTTATATTGACTAACACACATATATATTTAGGGTTTGTTGATATTCTTAATGAAATGAGACTTGGAAAATTATCGGATGAGGCTATCCAGTTATTTAAATCATTAGACCGATCTTTACCTGAATCAACGATAGAACCAACAGAATTGTAATATATACCGATACTAATAATAATGATGATAACAATAATAATAATATATCTATCTATTTATATATATGATGTACTTTGCTTTATTATTAGATATCCATTAAGAAGACAAGTAGAAATGTCAAATAATACAAGATTAGAAGCATTAAAAGGGGACTATAAATCATTTTCAGCAGTAGATACTGGAGATAAAACCAAAGTAGAATGGTGTATTGCACCAGCAACTATTCGATTAAAAAAGAGTGCACAGGTTATGTTGCTCAAAAACTTTGATTCCAAGTTAGTAAATGGATCACTAGGGATTGTTGTTGGATTTGCTGGTCAAGGAAAATATAGAACTAAAGAAAAAATATACGAAGTTTTACCCCCAAATAGAGGAAATAATAGAGATAGGGATACTGAAAAAAATGTAACTGAAATAATTCAAAATGGGTACCCAATTGTACAATTTATGGATGGCCGAGAAATAGTAATTGAAAACGACCGTTGGAAAAAAAAACTTTATCGGAAAACAGAAAAAAGGAAAATTTGGAAAAAGTTTGTGCATGTGATCAGAAAAAAAAAAAAGAGCTTATTATGGATATAGTGGGACTAATTTATATTTATAAACCAGGTGGAAAAGAAATAGCATCACGCTCGCAAGTGCCATTGTTATTAGCCTGGGCAATGTCTATTCATAAAAGTCAAGGGCAGACGTTAGAACGAGTAAGAGTAGATCTTGGACAAATTTTTGAAAAAGGACAGGCCTATGTTGCATTATCAAGAGCTACATCATTAGAATCTTTACAAATTCTTAACTTCCAACCATCCAAAGTGCAAGCTCATCCTAGAGTAACCAAGTTTTATAGTTCATTACAAACTATTTAGAAAATAAATAAAAAAAGTATATTATATTTTCTCATTAAAAATTAAAATGGTAAGATTTACCTTTTTTATACAAAAGTTATTTATGATAAGAAAAAGTTACAAAAGTTCGTGGGATAATAGTCTTCGATGACCATTATTTTTTAATAAAATTACAATTTATAAACCCTTAATAGCACTACAAGATATCTCAGTCTTCCATTTCTTGATTTAGTGTAACATGTCAAACCCTTTTTAGGTTTGCTGATTTACATAATAAAAACCCACCTTGTTTTCTTTTTTCTTTTTTCTTTTTATTATTATTGTTATTTTTCTTTTTATTATTATATTAATTAATAAAAAAAATATAAAAGATGGAAGAAAAGAAAGAGAATAGCATAACGTCGTTTAAAGGTGAAGAAGGTGATGAACAATATATAGAACCTACTGAAAAAGATTGGGCTGAATTACGCGAAACTTCTGATACCATTCCTAAATCCGCATATTTGGTTATTTTAATCGAATTTTGCGAAAGGTTTACATTCTACGGTCTTAATGGCCCTTTTCAAAATTATATTCAGTTTCCACATCCTGAAGGGGGTTATCCTGCTGAACAACCTGGTGCTCTTGGACGTGGCCAACAAACTGCTACTGCTTTAACTACTTTTTTCCAATTCTTCTGTTACCTTACACCTATTCTTGGGTAATTATATATATATGCTTATGTATATATTTATAAATTCATAAAACTAATTTGTACATAATATACTGTCCCTTAGTGCTATTATTGCCGATGGATATTTGGGAAAATATAAAACTATTCTTTTATTCTCTCTTATTTATTTCGCTGGTTTATTAATTTTAACACTGTCGTCATTACCTATTGCTATTCAAAATGGTGCCGCCTTTCCAGGTAAGTTTATTTTAAAAAAACTTCATTTATTATTTACTTATGGAAAAATGTTATATTACATTAATATTTTATAGGGTTTATTGTTTCCTTAATTGTAATTGGCCTTGGAACTGGAGGTAAAAATAATATAATATAAATAAAAATAAAAGTCTGAAAAAAAAATTATATTTGTATAGTAATTAATTGAATTTACATATATATATTATTATTATTATTATTATTATTATTATTATTATTATTATTATTATTATTGTTATTATTATTTATTTATTATTATTAATTACAGGTATTAAAGCTAATGTGAGGTAAATCATCCGTAAATTGTAACAATTTTAAATGATTTTTTGATATTATTATAGTAACGATTTTTTTTTACAATATTTAATAGTCCTTTGGTTGCTGAACAATATCAGACAAAAAAACCTTATGTCAAAACGCTTGCTGATGGAACTCGTGTAATCATAACACCTCAAGGTAAGTATTTAATCGGATATGAATGTTATACTTCGAAAGAATAAAGAAAACTAAAAAAGATAACTTATATGCAAAATAATAATAAAAAAAAAAGCATACAAAAAAATTTAGAATTAATTTTATATCGATTTATTTAGCTACCTATCAAAAGATTTTTAATATGTTTTATCTTGGTATCAACGTTGGTTCATTATCTGCTATTGCTACTACTACAATGGAAAAATATATAGGGTTCTGGAGTTCATATCTTTTACCCCTTTGCATGTTTATTCCCGGTATAGCTATTGTTATTCTGGGCAAAAACTATTATGTTGAAAGTGAAGTTCGTGGTAGTATTTTCATTGAAGTGGCCAAAGTGTTAAAAGTTGCCTTTAAAAATGGTAGAAATTTAGAAGCTGCTAAACCCTCTAATTTATTGAAATCTCATCCGGAGATGGGTTCTTCTATAACATGGGACGATGTATTTGTAGATGAGTTAAGACGTGCTTTCCGTGCTTGTGTTGTATTTTGTTGGTATCCTATTTACTGGCTATGCTTTTCTCAAATGAGCAACAATTTAGTTTCTCAAACTGCTACAATGCTTACTGGTGATGTTCCAAATGATATCATTCAAAATATTAATCCTTTAACTTTGATCATTGCCATTCCTATTTTTGATTCCTTTATATATCCAGGATTACGCCGAATCCATATGTCACCTGGTCCTATTTTACGTATCACCTTTGGTTTTATCTTTGCAGCTGCTGCTATGTTTTATTGTGCTGGTATACAATCTTTAATTTATAATAGCCCTCCATACTATAGTGACATTCAAGGTCGCAAAAACAATGTATCAGTTGCTCTATCAATCCCAGCTTATGTTCTTGTTGGTATTAGTGAAATCTTTGCTTCCATTACTGGTTTGGAATATGCTTACAAAAAAGCTCCCATTTCTATGAAATCACTCGTCATGGGCTTATTCTTATTCACAAACTGTGTTTCTTCTCTGTTGGCTTTTGCTTTAGTTCCTGTCGCTGTAGAGCCAAAAATCACATACTTATTTACTGGTAAGAGTGATATAAAACATATGTACACACATATATATATATATATATAAACATACCACTAATACTTTTATTCATATTGTTGTTTATTAAAAATAAATAGGAGTTGGTGTTGCTATGATCATAGTCGCTCCATTGTTCTATTTCATTCACGGTAAAGGTGACCGAACTGATGTTGAAGATGATGCAATTGGTCGTTAATCCGAGTGTAACTAAAAATAACGATATTGCTTCGTCCTTAAATTTATAACATCTTTTTTAATCTTTACGTGTCCAACGCGCTTTTGAAATATATTTAATTATTATTACCTTTATTTATTAATCCTTATTAATTACTGTATAAATATTCAAACATTTTTATATAACCATATATTTTTATTTTATCAGTTATGAATAAATTTATATTTTTTACAACCTTTTTATGACCTGTGTTTTTTTTTTTAACATTTTAGTAATATAGCTTTTGACTATATATATTAAAAAATAAAACGAACTTGTTTTTACTTTATTTTATTTGCAGAGAGAAAACATAAAATGGAAATATTAACAAATAAAATAGTAGTGAATATAATAAGAGTAATGTAATAATAAAATAAAATGAGGTTAAACCGAAATAAAATGAACTAAAATAAAATATTTTAAAAAATACAAAATAATAATAGTAGTAAAAATTATGATTATATACCATTGTCAGACATACAATCCCTCTCGATAGAGCAAATATCCTTTTGTGTTTCAACCAAGTGATAGATATCAGAAATAGAAGACTTAAAGAGAAAAGGTGAATCACGGAAGTGATATTGCCAATGATAGATTTTGGCTAAAAATAATACCTTCAAGCCTATAAATAAATTAACCTGAGCCAACTTGTAGGAAGAAATTTACATATATATTAATATATTTAATTATCAACAATATATATGATTTATTCAAATATTATAACTTTTGTTACATCAGCTTTATAGGATATAGTTTGATAGTATTGATAGGTTGACAGTGTGTCTTCTAATTTAGTAAAAAAGATATTTAATAATATATGATTTTTTGCTTATTTAACTCAAGCTATTGCTGCTAGCATTTCATTGAGGCTGTGTGGTTATTGAGATAACACTTATTTTATCAAGCTAAGATAAAAAATAAAAATAATAATAGAAAATAAATAACCTAATAATTTATTAAATTGACAATCTTTGAACTTTTCACAAATTAGGAATTAAAAGAAAAGGAGTTTACCATTTGTTGGTAAATGGTCAACTATATAGTAATTTATTTTGTTAGTTGAATAGAGTGAGCATGAATATCATTTATTATATATAATTATCTATTAAAAATAAGGCACTTTTTCGAAAATGATTTCAATCCAGTTGTTTTTAGTATAAAAATAAAAGCAAATCAAACAAATATGATCATAATATTAAGGATCAGTGCATATGTTTACATATTATTTCTACAAACCAATCACACTTTACAGGAATAAAATAAAATAAAAAAAAATTCCACCAAAAAATCAATGTTTCTTTATTTTTATTCTTCAATATACTAAAAAGTGATTTTTTAGCAAGAATATCATTTACAGCGCTCTCAACACGTTGATCAAACTCAGGATCAGCACATCTGAAGTGTCGAATCTGACAACCATATATTTATTTTATAACACCGGCTAGATCGCCAGTGATATTATTTATTGTCATTCTTTTCTTTATTGGAAAGAAAGCGATATAAATTACCAAATTGAATGAAGTCTTCGTCTGTTAATTTATAGGTACTCTACCTGCATTGTTCTCAATTAGTAAAGGTGAATTTATCAATATAAAACTGCGTAGATATTTGGGTCTACTAAAATAATTAGGCTTGGAATTAGGTTTAATTGTATTATTAGCAGGAATAGTAACAGTAAAAATAAATAAGTGTTATATTTATACTTTTTGGTAGATTAGTGACAATAGGTTTAATTTATACATTATATAGTATACAATGGAATTATAGAGTTTTCTGGTGAAGATAACGTGGACTAGAATGGAGTTTAAAGTATGTATATGGTAATGAATCTGCGAGATTGGAAGATTTAAAGTTATAGTATAGAGTAAGCTAATATAAATGGTTCATTTCATTCCAGGTACATAGTAATAATTTTATAATAAATATTAAGTATTTCATATGAAGTATAAATGTATTATATATTATGAAGTCATTTAATATTATTATTAATGGCAGATATAGCAATAGCAAATAAATAGAATTATAAAATAATTTACCTTATGCAATAAAACTTTTGGCGGTATTAAATATATTCCAGCAGTAAAACCTAACATCTTTAGGTTTTATGACTTAAACCTTCAATAACTAAACAGGAAAATTCCCTCTTTCAACAGCACTATGAAGATTATCCGTAGCATAATCGGGTTCTTTACTGATTAATTCTTTCACTTTTTCTGTTTTTAAATTCTGCGCACTTTGTTGAGCTATAAAATGTTATTTAACGTATTAATGTTCACCTTGCTTATTAATAAAACTCAAATCGTGTATACGATGAAAACCATCAGGGGTACCTCAATTATTAAATAGTATAGTAACTTGATGAAAAGATTTTGGTAATAAATATAAGAAATCCCATACATATTATAATCTTTTAAATTGGCTTTTGGAACACATCTTTGCGCATGGATAAAATCGGTGAATTTTAGTGGGTTACATACAAAAATTGGTAGTATTACTATCAACCGTATCCCAATTTCCTTCTGTATAAAATTTGAATGCAAACTATAGGGGTCACAAGTTGTATCAGTGCTACCTAATTCTCCATGTACTGTTGATAATCTAGCAAATAAAGGCAGTTTTTTTTTTTTTTTTTTTTTTTTTTTTTACTAACTTCACTAAATAATTTGACTTGTATATTTTGTAATATTATGAGTAATCTCTATATATATTGGTGTAGAGTTAGTTGTTAAAATATCGATATCAAATGGAATTTTAAATAATTATATATATATATATATATTACTAAAATAACCATAAACACTGTATCCTTAGTGTGGACAACCTTTCAGGGATAACTATTTATTTTAAACTTATTAAATACGAATAGTGCTACGTGTAAATATTTGTAATTTACTACAATGGATTTTTCTTGTACATATAATATTTTTATTATTGAATAGATAATTATTCCATTCAATTATTTTATTTTAGTTTTTCAAGAACACCATCATTAGTTAAAATATAAAAAGATATTATACCAATGTTTAAATAACAGGTTTTCATTGAACCATGAGTTGTTAATCACCAGCCTATGAAATGGTCGAAAAGTAAACATAAAAAAATTGTTATGCTCCATTACATACTTATCAATTGGTCAAATTATGGTTGGTAATTTGATTGCCTATATAAAATAATAATAATTGGATATGACTCTTTTTTTTTTTGCATTACGTTGCATTTGATACGAAGTGGTTTTATTTATAGAGATAAAAAGAATAAAGGTAATATTTATTTTTATATAAATACTTTAAATCGCAGTTAAAACAGGATTGGTCATACTTTATAAATAATTAAAATTTACATGAAAAGATTTGTTTTTGAAGTGTGGATTTGAAATAAACATTTGCAAGAAAGCTCTTGTCGTTACTTGTTATGGTAAATATCGGAACTTTTCAAAGACTATAAATCTAAGCTAATGAAACCTTAAGCAGTGCAATTAAAACCAAACTGATCATGCATATATAATGCAATAATATTATAGAAATACATCATTATGTAACGGTTTACTATGTCTTGAGGAGAGAATTAGTGAATAGCTTATATAAGGGAATATATATATATATTCACAAACATATAAATTGTGATACAAAGTTTGGTTCAATTTTATTTTTAAGATCATTATACCTGTAAAAGTAGATGCGGAGCAGGATAATAATAATATTGATATTGGAGACAATGCGAAAAAAAAAAGTAAATTCTAAACCAATAAAAAAGAAATGAAGAAACAGTTACACTATTGCGAACAAAATTCAGACATCATCATTGAACGCATTTTACAATTTGAGAAATATTAAAAAATATTTTGTGAAACTTGAGATATTTTTAAAAAAAAAGCAAACAGGGTTTAAAAGGTTAGTAAAAATAAATAATAAACTAAATAATGAGTTATTTATTTCAGCTAATCTACCTAATAGCTATATAATAAATAATAATAATAATGATTATAATAGTAATAATAATATTAATAGTAATAATAGTGATAAATATATGAAAATTTGAATAGTAAATAGAGTAAATATTTATTATTTCATTAGCAGCATATTTCATCAAGCTCACCTATAAAAAAAATTAAGGTTATTAAAAAAAGGCACATTTTGTATTACTTTTAAAATAATAAGTAATCGGCTATTAGGATCAGATTTTTACTTACAGCAACTACAATAACAAAACAATAATAATAATAATAATAATAATAATAATAATAATAATAATAAATAACTGCAATAAAAATGACGCACTCTCTATTTATTTATTTATTCCTTACCAGATAGCTTCAAGAGCGCAACAACAGCATATAGTTTCCAAACAGCCTTTAACGCAACCTCCTCCTCTTAATCTAAATAGAATTAATATTTAATTATAATAATTGTAATTTTGATAATAGTAACTATAAAAATAATATCAATGAGGTGTTACCTTAGCATGGAATTAGTAGCATTTTCTATATAAAACATGAAAATATTAGAATATAAATACAAAAACATGATTAAAAATTATATGTGTGTGCATACCATCTTGTAGTTTTAATTGTTCGGTAGTATTAACTTCAGTAGACATGGATATTTGAGAGGGAGGATAAGTTTCAACTTTGGGCATTGATACGTGTTCACTATTCATTATTATTATTATTATTATTATTAGTACATATGCTTATGTTAATATAATATAAGTGTATAAAAGATCATAAATTACCTCATTGTTTTTATTATTGCTCTTCAATAGAAAAAAAAAGAAAAAGAAAAAGAAACAATGCAAATATTTTTTTTCCATTTATATACATTTTTTTTCTTTTTTCCATTTATGTATTATTATTTTTTATAATTTTGAAACGCAATTTGCTTGGCATTATAATTTAGTACAAAACCTTTTTGAAAAAGTAACTATAAAAGGATAATAGGAATAACTAATTAAAGAAGCATTTATTGGAATATATATATATAATATTTAAGGACGTATGAAATAAATGGACCTTATTCGACCATTTTTACCATACACACGTTCATATTGATGGTTTAATATAAATGAAACAACTATCCAACAATTACTTATAAAAAATAAAATACTAGATATCCATAATGATATAAATGTATTTTCACCCATAAATTCTAATTGATAGGCAGATTGCAACCAAAGTGCCTATAAATAAGTATATAAATAAATGTGTAAATAAATAGCGATGTACCACCGGCATATTGTTATTATTATTATTATTATTTTTATAAACTTACTTGACTTATAATCCATGCTAATACAAGTGATGCTCCTTTCCACCTAAATGAAATATCAGTTGATGGTAATACTAATGGAAATAAACATATATACCACATAAAGTACTAATATAAATGAAAAATAAACAAATAAATTTAATGTTTTTTTTTTATATAAATGTGCTTATTTGTGCCTGTTTACGCTTGTTTACCTGGGATGTACAAACTTTGTTAAATGTAACAAACAGAAACGTTTGAATAAAGCATGCAAAAAAAATATCTTTAGCAAATACAATGCCCGTAACAGTTACTAATAATAATTGAGGTATGAATGCCAATAAACCCATCCATCGATGTTCGAGTCCAAGGTACATTTGATAGAACCAGAGTGAAAAATTATGTCGATGATCTTGTCGGGTCACATGATAAAGATAGGTTTCATGTAAAAATTCATTTCCGTATCTAAAATAAATAAATAAATTAATGGATGAATTAACAAATAGCACTTTTATATATATATTCTTGCTATTATTTTAACTTACAACTGGTACATAAACCATGTTAATGAAAAAAATACACTTCCGCTGCAGAGCCCAAACATTATTCTTGTAGGTGAGAAAAATAAGATGGTTTGCTGTAATATTTCAATAAACCAATATTTCCAATCGTTCTTTTTGTTTATATCTTTGCTATTATTATTATTCATGGATGAGGTGTTGCTATTTATTGTAATGCCTAGTTTTGTTGCTAAATGAGGAAGCGTAAAATTTAAAAATGATAAACGTAACTGTTGATATGAATAGATGATAGATGGCCATGATTGAACAGGATCTCCATATCGATCATTATCCAATAAAAAGAGTAAAGTGACGGCATAAATAATCGGATAAATCTTAAAATGCACAGCTAATCCAAACATAAAGCAGGATAGATAAAACTTTCTTGTTAAAATAAAGTATAAAGTCCCCAATACCATTATACCAAGTAGTGACTCTGCATTACCACGCGTAGATATATTTGCAACCATTGGATTTAGTAACCATAAAGCATCAAACCATAGTGCCCTTTGGGATGGCATACCACGTAATATCAAAATTTGATGTATAATATATCCTACGCCAATATCTGCCAGAGCAAACAAACATTTTCCGAACGAATAAAACCATAGTATATTGGGCG
Source organism: Cunninghamella echinulata (assembly GCA_025201675.1). NCBI lineage: Eukaryota > Fungi > Mucoromycota > Mucoromycetes > Mucorales > Cunninghamellaceae > Cunninghamella > Cunninghamella echinulata. The sequence continues at coordinate 61,433 of MU611937.1, forward strand.
TTAATAGAATGGCTAATAAGGGTGTATATCGATAGGTAGCTCTTTCATAAGGTGATTGTCCCTGAACGATAAATCTAGCAGCATCGGTAAATACAACATAATCTATATCTGTATATTTTACTGTCATATTTGCATCTTGCCATTCGCCATATAATAAAAGTACAATTCTAAGAAGAATAGACGCTGCTAAAAGATATTTAAATGACATGATATTATTTTTTCTAGTTGTAATCGAAGTTGAAGCCGATGAAGTGGCTAATGTTGGTGCTGTTTTTGACATTATTATTAATATTTTATAAGTGTAATAAGGTATTATATTTTTTTGAAAATTTATATTTAATGATATGATTATTAAAAGTTATACTCAAGAACGGTTAAAATAAGTAAATATATATATAAGTATATTTTCTATTTTAAATTTATCCTAATGATTTATTATTGACTAATTACACATTAGAGAGGTATATACATGTATAGTATATATATATGTAAGTATATATAAATATTTAATAAAAAGAGAACGAGGGTAAAAATTTTTACTAGAAAAAATTAAATAAAAAATCACGTGTCACAATGTGCTGTATTTGAATTTCAAGCATGATCTCAATGATTTTTAAATCCTAATTTTTATATTTAACAAACATAGATTAAATAAAGTATCCTTCAAATTATCATACTAAATTAATTTTTATTCAATTCATGCCCAAGAATATTTTTAGTACTTTGTTTTCATGGTATTTATTATTAAAGATATAAATTTTCGCGTTTGTAAAAAAAAAATCGGAGTTTTAAATAATGGAGTAAAGAAATTGGGTGGTTCGTTTCCTTTTCTTTCCTATTTTGTTTTATTTTTCTTTCTAAATATATGCTTAATATACATATAATCATTACTACTTTATTCTAGTATATAATATATGTATATATAAATATATATCATTTCATTACTATTGGGATTATTATTATAGTTATTTTTTTTAGTCGATTTTATATAAAATATTTTATACAAGGTTTTATATTTATATTTATATTTATATATATATATACACATTTATCTGTGATTCCCTATCAACCTAACTTTTTAGCTTCTCACACTTCTTTAATATCCATAAAGTATACGTAATACTTTATTTCAAAAAAAAATTATTGTATTTAAGAGGGTTCATTCAACATAAGCATATCAATATATTATATAGTTATAATATATTTTATTCAGCTTCATCTATTATATCATTGGAAATTCGTTTTTTATAACTAAACTAAATTTATTACTACCTATGCATCAAAGTCGTATTGATTTATTAAAAATAACTCAGGTAAACAATAAAATAGTATAAAATAAAATATACAAGAGTTTTTTTTTTTTTGTTTAAAGAAAATATGAAGGAATAGTAATACAATACTGAATAGCTACATTTGATTTTGAACTAAAAAGGTTTCAGATGTTCAACTGGAAAAAGGGCAAGAAACTATCAACGGAACTCTTCATCTTACTGTACATAATTTAATCTTTAATCATGCTGATGGTGAACTATGGGTAATTTATATTTATAGATATATGAAATGCTGCACAATTTTTATATTTTTATAATGTTTTAACTTATTTTAATTTTTTTTATATCTCTGAATACAATAGATACCCTATCCAATTATTCATACCGTTGAAAGAAAACCACCTTCTTTACAATCTGGTAGATATCCCTTAACCATTCGATGTCGAGATTTTTTAATTGTAACCATAGCCTTACTTAAAGATGGTGAAGCTCAAGATGTTTTTGATAGTATTCAAAAACTAACTTGTATAAGTAATAACGATAATTTCCCCCTTTTTTTTTTTTACATAAAATATAAAAATATGGCCATTTTTTTTAAAAGTAAACAATTGATCTTTTCGTTTATTTTAATAGATATTATGTATTTAT
>MU611938.1:0-63201 GCA_025201675.1 Cunninghamella echinulata
AAAAAAAAAAGAGAAAGAAAAGAAAAAAAAGACGAAACAGCCAAAGAAAAAAAAGAGGGGATTAAAATCAATTCAAACTCAGTATTTTTTTTTTTGAGTTTTGATCTTTTTCTATTTTTTCCTTCCATCAATTTTTTTACAACTCCTATTACGATTATTAAAAACATAAATGGATACCTTAACAATAGAATTAGTAACACGATATATATCAGTTGGCGGTAGTATTATCGATCAACTTGGAAAGGAGGGAACACCTACTAATTTACCCCAACATTACATTGAGAATCGTATAAATAGAGATAAAACAGAACATCATCATATAACTTTTGCCAATCATCTTGAATTAAAAGAACTATTAAAAAAGAAAGAGATTCCTAAAAAGAATCAACGTGAAGAACTTAAAAAGTTGATCCAAGAATTGATTAAAACCTTTGGCCAGCCTACTACTTGGGAAAAACCTGTTGATCTTGGTTTAGGTTGCTTAAAAGAAAGTCGAAAAAACCGAAGTTATTTCAGAGTTATTTATTGGCCCTTTGGACAGAAATTAAGAAAACACCTTGGTTTAAACCCAACTTATTTTCATATTACGATTGGATTTAATCCTTCAGATATTCATTCTTATAAAGGTCCTGCTACACTTAAAGGATTAAGGTCAAAAAGAAAACCTATATCAACCGAAAGATTAACAATGTTAAGCCATATAGCCAAGGACTATACTCATGATATTGAATTTTTGGAACATTTGCTTCGATTATGCAAATTAAATGATATGGAGATATTAGCTGGTAATGTATTTATAAGTACATAATAGATAAATATACATTGTTATTGTTATTGATAGTATGCATTATTCACTAATATATACCTATTTATTTATTTATATATATTATGACCATAATAATAATAATAATAATAATAATAATAGATTCATGGCGTCATTATGTAAAGGAGGCCGATAAAAGATTTACAAGTGTCAAAAAAAAAAGAAATAGATCTGAAGATAAAAAAGTTAATGGAGATATAAGAGCTCAAGTAAAATAATATAGAAACAAAAGCAGCATTTTACAAAGTAAGCTCGTACATTAGATTTCATCAAAGCGAATATATTAAAACAACAATAAAAAAAAGAATTGGAATTATCTGTTCAAACCACCTTAATACAGGTTTATAATAATTTTATTTATATGTAATTATAAAAAAGACTGGAGTTAATATATTGTAATATGTATTCAATAAATGTTTTCTTTAGCTCAATTTTTTCTATCTAAAATTCATCAATTTCAACGTTGCTAATAAGGAATGAAATAAATACAAAAAAAAAAAAAAAATACGAGAATACTCGCAAAGAATAAATATTAACTTTGAAAAAGGTGTCTTTCTTTCACCTTTTATTAAAATTAATAAAATTCTTAATATTACATACACTAGAATGCATTGTTCTTTTTCTTTCTCATTAACTTTTTTAATTGGTATCTCTGGGCTTCCTAATTTGGATTAACATAGATACCCCTTTTTTAATTTACATCCATCTTCTTAACAATTTCAAGTCGCTCTACATTTAAAACGGTAATTTTTATTCGTAAACATTATTCATATTAAAATAATAATGGGTATTGGACGAATATATGTAAATAAAATATTATTAAGATTTTATATAAAACATGGATAAAAATAATTATGCAGCTGATTATGCTGATTTCTTTGTTTTAATTTTTAGATGCATGAAATTACCCAACGAAGCCTTGAAGAATGGACGGCATAAAAGAAATGGGGTTGATAACAAGATATCTCGAACTGGTGAGGTCTTATACCACTGATAAAATTCTACTCTGTATATTTTTATTTTTAATATACTTTTATTATTGATAACTCTCCTTCCTAACTCTGATATTATAGGTCAAGCGTATATGATCCTGAAGCTAGTACTTCAAGCAATGTATATAATAATGAAAGATCTCAGGTTAGAATCGAGCGGCAAGAAATAAATCAAATAGAGTGACGTTGGTCGTATAACAATAATTTGGATAACAAGATATATCAAGGCAAGTAGTATTGACCGATATATCAAAAGTACTTTACAACATGAAAGCATATAAATGATACGTGAACTAGTATCTTTTGTAGCACAGTTAAGAAATTCTTTAAAGAATGCTGTACTGCCAATGCTGTAAAAGAAGAGGAGCTATACCAATAATGACCAAAATTAATCGTGTGTTTAATTCTAAGAGGAACAGAAAAAGGCAATATACCACTGCATATATTCCTATATTATTATTATTGTTCTTAAGAATATTGAATGCATTCCAGCTAAAATGTAACAGGGAAAAAAGTAATAAAAACAAACAATTAAAGTTTTAAAACTTTAAAAAAAACCGACTAAATAGGTCATATCATCTTGTCCAATTATATTTTGCATAAATATTATATAAAAGATAAACCATATAAAGTAAGTCAAATTATTTGAAAATAAAATAAAATATTATGATGCAACCAATTTTTCGTTTTCACAACTATTAAATGTATCAACTATATTATTGTTTTTATTTTATTTTTATCGGATATCCTTTTTTTGGAAGATAAAACGCATGTGTAAAATATAAAATAGAATGTACTTAGAGAAAAAAAAATATCTATGAAAAAAAAAACGTCATATCAGCTCTGTGAGTAAAAAAAAAAAGTGATAAAATAAAACAATGAAGGGAAAACGTGGTCAGTGATTGTATATCATTGGTCCCCAACAAAATTACTTTTATTATTATACTTTCTCCTTTTATATTTGTTATCAGTTACCATTAAATAAGTAATTTAGTATAATTGGAAACATTTAAGATAAATAGCCATAAAAGTTAAAAAAAAAATAGTGTTTATTGATAAAATAATGATAAAAATTATAATACTAAAGATATTACTTACGTCATATGAGAAAAAATATAAATATATATATATATATATATATATATATATATAGAAGCAGAATGTTTTATGTACAGAGGATATATATTGATATAAACATATATAAAATAAAGAAAAGATAAAGGGTAAAGATATATTTATATAAGCTAAGCCATTGAAGGTGGGTTAGATTTTTTGAAAGAGTCACGTACTTGATCATCGCCAAAAAATTCATTCAATAATTTCCCGCTTTGTCCCGTAAGTGCTTCTAAATCTCTGGTAATTTCAAATCTTTGTTTTTTCTGTTGAAGACCCCACATTTCCAATAAAAAGCCAACATGGTCATCATTTCCAACACTATCATATAAAATCTGTCTCAAGTTACTAAGATCCATACGATTGACGGCGTGATCTCGTTGTAAACCAGAAAACATTTGTTGACTGACTTCATGTAAAGTTAACAATTGGGGACCAGTGATCTTATAATCTTTTGTACGATGAGAAAAGATAGAAGAGTGAGCAACATAGCCAGTAGCACGAGCAATATCACTTATATTACAAGATTCAACAGTATAATCTAATTCTAATAAAGGGAAAGCATCATGTTCAGCAATATAATCGCGAAAGACCATAAGATGTTGATGAAGAATACCAGGATATCTTAAAATGGTAACGCGGTTCTTGTCCAATTGTTGTAATAAATATGATTCAATAGATGTGAATTGGTAATGGAAGGATGGTTTATGTAAACATAAAGGGTTATGATCATTTGTAATATCAATTGTTTCATCTTCATTCATAAAAGGAAATGTATCTTTTGGTGAAAAGGGTGTTAAAAAAATGATATGCTCTACATTAGCTTCCTTTGCTGCGTCAATAAAACTGTTGAAAAAGATATAAAAAAAAAGAAGAGATAAATAAATATGAAAATTATTATTTTTTTTTTTTTTTTTTGTTATCTCTTATTCTATTTTTTAAAATATTTACGTTTTTCCAAATTGAAGGATATTGTTTCTTGTCATGCGATCATTAAGAGGATCAATAAGTAAACATAGTTTGGCAACACCTTGTAAAGCTTCAACGGCTTTATGAGGCTCATTAAATATATCAAAGGCTACTACATTAGCACCCATTTTTTCTAAAGCTTGAGCTCTTTCGGTTTTGCCGTCAGCCAATCCTCCATAAACGGGAAAGTGAGGTAAATGTTTATGCTGATTTGGTAAATTTAACAATTGTTGAACAATGGCCATTCCTTTATCACCATCAGCTCCAGTTACAAAGATAGGTCCTTTTCCAATATTTTTCATGTTTGTCATTTTTTTAATAAAGAGTTTCAGATATATGTAAAGATAAAATAAAAAGTGAAAAAAAGAGAAAAGAAAAAATTGAAAATTAAAAAAGGGATCAAGTATATTTATATTGATCAAATGAAAGATAAATATAAAAAATTTCATTGGTTCAAAAAAAAAAATCAGTAAAATTGACAAATTATTCATTTGATTGGATCTGAGATTTAAAATTTAACATTCTCTTTTTTTTTTTTTTTTTTTTTTTTTTAAACATTATATATATATTTGAATTTTTAAAAGCGGATTAAATTTAATAGAAGCTAAATTTTTTTTTTTTTTTCCCTTTTTTTTTTTTACAGCCAAGGATTTGCTTTCTTCTTTTATATTCTTTCCCTTTCTAAGTTTAAATAAAATATGGCATCTGAAAATAAAAAAGCTTTAGTATTTTCCATTTTGGAATTTTTACAAAAATCTTGTACTGATGGTACTATAGCTACTGATGATGTCGAAGGAATCGAAGGTAAAACAATATTATGAAATAATAGTAATATTTTCTAATATATTTATATACACGTATATACTTTGTAAATGAGGTTATATGACGTGTAATAAGGTTTTTTCTTGTCCTAATTTTTATCCATTTATTTATACTATACACAGTTGCTATGCAATGTATTGGTGAAGCCTTTGGAGTTGATACTTCTGATGCTGCTCAACAAGAAGCCTATAATACTAAACCTGCTAATTTATTAACCATCTTTGATGTCTATTTAAAAACCAAATCTAAATCAAAGGCTCAAGTAAGAAAAAGAAATAGAAAGAAAGAAAAAGGAAAGAGAGTTTTTTTTAATATATACTATATTTTTTATCGTTATTATTATCATTAAATAGCCTTCCACATCTGGTTCTCCTGTTAGTCAATGTAAGTTATATATGTATGAATATACAAATAAACAAAAGGAATATATAAAGACTGCTTTATTTATTTTATGTATATACTTTATATTAATTTAAAAAAATGATTTCGTTTATTTATTAGCTGTACGTTAGTGAGACAAAAATACATATTGATATATATTGGTAACAAATACATGATTTATTAATATAAAAATTTTATAAATAGAAAGAAGTATCTGAAGAAGATAAGAAAAAAGCCGAAGAATTGAAAGCTGCCGGTAATCGTCAAGTTGCTGAACGTAATTACCCTGAAGCTATCAAGTTATATACTGAAGCTATTGCTCTTAATGGTAACCAAGCTGTTTACTATGCTAATCGGTAATTATAATTTAAAAAATAACAATAGCTATGGTAATAAACAAGTAAATAAATACAAATCATTAACATATACATATATGGGAATATAATAGTGCTGCTGCTTATAGTCAACAAGGTGATCATCAAAAGGCTGTAGAAGATGCCAAGAAAGCTGTTGAAATTGATCCAAAATACAGTAAAGCCTATAGCCGCATGGGGTAATAATTGTAATAAGAGCAAAATGGATGTATTTTTTAATTCTATTTTAACTTTAATTTTTTTTTTCTTTTATTATTGTACATATGAATATAGTCATGCTTATTTCTGTTTGGATAAATTTGAAGATGCTGTTTCCGCTTATGAAAAGGGTTTAGAATTAGATCCTAATAATGCTACACTTAAATCATCTTTGGCTACTGCTAAATCTAAAATAGAACGTCAAAGCTTAGATCGATCAATTAATAACGAAAGTCCTGCAGGTGGTGCTGGCGCTGGTGGCATGCCTGATATTGCATCTTTATTAAACAATCCTGCTTTAATGGGTATGGCTCAACAAATGATGCAATCTGGTGCTCTTGATCAATTCATGAATAATCCTAATATGGCAAGAATGTAAGTCATCTTTATCATAACTATAAATATATATTTATATTATATCATCATCATCATCACCATTATATATTTATTCTTTTGTTTTTCTTATTTTTTATTTTTTTTAGGGCACAACAAATGATGGGTGGTGGAGGCGGTGGCCTTGCTGACATGTTGAATAATCCTGAAATGATGGAAATGTAAGTTTATATTTATATGTATATATATGATTAATCGAGTTTCATTATTTTATTAAATATATATATTATATTATATAGGGCACGTAATATGATGGGTGGCGGCGGTGGCGGTCGTAACAACAGCAGCAACAACAATAATGACAATAACAATAATTAATTTTTTTATCAATTTAAGTTTAATAAATGTAAAAAAGGTTAAAATAAAAGGAGTTCATATAGTGAAACTTCATTTTGAATATATTAAAAATATGTAAAATAAATAGCAAATGAAATGATACTTTTTGAATCAATCACTATGGTAATAAGATTATATATACAGATATATATATGAAATATGAGATACAAAGTTATTATAATAATAATTATAATTATATAGAATATAAAGATTACTTTTCGTTAATTAAAAATGGTAATACCCTTAATAACCCACTGTTTATTAAAAAAAAAAAAGGCACCTTTTGATTGGTGAATCATGCAAAAATGAATCCACTTTAACAAATGCCAATAGAGTTTTATTATATCAAAAAAAAATTATATTTAAATAAAAAAGTAGAATGTTATAAAAAGATTAATAAAAGGTATAAATGAAAAACATGTAGGTTAGTACATATATAAATATATATATATATAATAAATAAATAAAGATTAAATATGAGTAATTCTTTTATTTTCACATGTACAACAGCTGAGAGTAAAAATGAAAATGAGTAGAATATATAATATAAAGGAATAAATAAGCTTATTAATGTCTTTTTATAAGCAATATGAAATGATAAAAATAGCTTACAATTATTATTATTTTTAATTATTCTTATTGTTGTTTGTTAAGAAAAGCTTATTTAACCCATATAATATGAAAACGGGACTTTTTTTTTAAAAAAAAAGTGAAAAAAAAATTAAGTAACGCCTTTTTCATTTTTTTCCCCACACTTTTTTTGTTATTATTTCCATTTTCTTTCTTTTATATTTCTCTTTTCTTTTTTCTTTTATTATTTATTATCCATCATATTTAGCATACCTTTTTCTTTCATACATTTTTTCATTCTTTTCTTTGTTTAAAAAAATAAAATAAAATATGTCCACTTCACCATATGATATTGACGTACGCTTTTGTAGAGCTTTGGCAGTTGTACAAGCTTTACCTCTAAATGAAATGGAGCTCCAACCTATACCAGCAGATAAATTAAAGTTTTATGGACTATATAAACAAGCAACTCAAGGTGAATGTAATATACCAAAACCTTCGTCAAGAAAAGTAGTAGAATATGCTAAATGGTAAATTTTAATAAATAGTTGTAATATATATAAATGAAAATATACCCTTTAATTGAAACGAATAAATATTTTTTATGTGGTATATTTTTTCTCTTTTTAGGAAAGCGTGGTACCGAGTTAAAAATTTACGCTCTATAGAAGCAAAAAGCCTTTATGTGAATGCATTAATAGAACTTTTAGTGGAGGTAAAAATAAATAATAATATATGTAGATATAATAATCATAATAATAATTTATACTTGTATATTTTATATTATCTAGTTTATCAATCGTTATCCAAATAGCGAACACGTAGAATTTGCTACAAAAGCCCTTGAGAGATTAGATTTAACAATAAATCACGATGAAGAAACTTTAAATGAACAAGGTATATATATACGTATATAAATGTTAATATTAATTTATTTTTAATGACACAAACTATATTTATTTGTTTATTTTAATATGTAGATTATTACATGGATAAAATAAATTACCCATCTGATCAATTTCAAGATTTGTTAACACATATTGAACCACAAGAATTATCATATTATACCCAAATTATTACATCACCAACCAATTCATATTTTTCACCACAAGCATCTATAGCCAATGAATCAATATATAGTACCACACCATCATTAAATACATCAGTCTCCACATATCATCAACAACAGCAAGAACCTAGTGAACCTCGCACGCCTTTACTATCTCCACAGCAATATACATATGGTTATTCTAAAAAACAAATGAATGTATATCCAATCACCTCTTCTAATACTAATATATTAACCTCTCAAAAAAGCAATACCAATCACCATAATGATTTAATATTACCACCTCCTACTTATCAAGGGAAAAAACAAAAATTATCAGAAAAAGCGTTAGAAAATTTACAAACAGAAGTAACAGCACTATCTGAACAAATGGATCGATTAACAAAAGATTCGAAAAAGAAAGAATTAAGAAAAAAGCAATACAGTCCCGTCTTATGGTTAATAAAGGCAATGATCAAACATATTTTCACCAATTCTATTATTTTTGGTCTCGTTTTATGGGTCGCATGGTATCGAAAATCACCTGTCGCAATTGCCTTTATAAATTATATGAAATATCAATTTAGAATGTTATTACATCAATTATCTAAAAAGGCGATGTTTTGGAAGTTAACAGTTTAATATGTGTATACACTTATATTAATATTTATTTATTATTTGTTTGTTTGTTTATTTATTTATTTATTTATATTGAATGAAAAAAAAAAATAATAAATAATAATCTCCTATAAAGAATATTTCCAAAATAGTTAAAGAATTGATCATTTTCAATTTATTCTAATATATATTTATATATATTATAATTTTACTATTATCTTTGACAACGTTTAACTTTTGGTTATTATATGGATTTATACTACTTAAACATAAAATAAAAAAAAAGACAAATGATCTTGTGTAGGACATACCTCCCCTGACCCTTTACATAAATATGCATATCCTACCTTCCTATTTTTTTTTTCATTTTTCTTCCTTTTTATTATTATTATTATTATTATATCTTTCTTTCTTTCTTATTCATCTTTTCATCTTTTTAAACTTGTATATATAATAATTAAAACAGATGCCTTCCATTTTACCAAAATCATGTCCAGATTACACAAAGTACGTTATAATAGGAAAAAGATCGGTATATATTTATTTATTTTATTAATTATTCATTCATTCTTATATTTTTATTCTAATCACTTCAGGTATGCTTCACTTTTTCATGGACCAGCAAGTCAAGGCTCTTTTCATTTACCATATCAAAGACCTATAGAATCATGCCGTACTTTTACAAGTAAGATCATTGACCAAGTAGTTAACACAGTAGCAAAAAGTGTAAATAAATAAAACTATTTTACTATATATTTATACATTTATAAACTTTATTACAAGTATACTAATACTCCTATTTAACCTACTTTTTTTAATTGGCTACATTTTGTTACATATTATGATTATTATTATTATTAATACTAATATTTATAAAAGATATCCAATTTAGATCTTGCGCAACTTTTCAGAAACACTTTTCCAAATACATTAGATACAACAATTAAAGAAACGGTGTGTTTCATGACCAAAGTAAAAACAACAGCGGAATGTCATCCATTGACCTTTTTAGTCACGGGAGATATTGATGCTATGTGGTTAAGAGATTCTGCCAACCAAATCATGCCTTATTTAGAATATATCCCTCAAGATCTGCAATTAAAAAAATTATTTTTAGGTACTATTTATATGCAAGCTCATTTTATATCCATTGATCCCTATGCCAATGCCTTTCACCCACCAACTAATATGACTGAATGGTCCATGATGCACAGACCTAATAATTACCAACACCATGTTAATGCACTTGATAGTGCCCCTTCTGTCTATGAATCCAAATGGGAAATTGATTCACTGGCTTCCTTTTTCAGTCTTTCCTACAATTATTGGAAGTCATCAAACGATTCTTCTTTTATTGATAATCCTATTTGGATAAATGCTGTACAAGTCGCTTTAACTACTTTAGAAAATGAGCAGCATGGTACTTTTGATTCTGTAACAGGTAAAATAATAAGAAAGCAAAAATAAAGTAAAAATATTCAATTCTTATTTATTAATTATAAATTATAGGAAAACCTTTACCAGTCAATGATCGTTTTTCTCAAAAAGCTGACAGACCAACTGAGACACAATTCTTGGATGGAAGGGGTCAACCGATTAAAGAGACAGGTATGATACGTACATTATTTAGACCTTCAGACGATGCATGTGTCTATAACTTTTTTGTTCCTGGAAATGCAATGATGTCAGTTGAATTAGATCATATGAGCCAACTTATTCAAACTAAAAACAGTACATTGGCTACTCAAGCAAAGAAACTATCGGATGATATTCGAAATGCCATTTATAAATATGCTGTAGTCGACCTACCCGATCATGGGAAAGTTTTTGCATGTAAGTATTTTATTATATAATATAATGGCTATTTTTATTTTTATTTTTTTTAGTGAGAATAAAGACTAATCGTCATTTCTTTTTTTTTTTTTTTTTTTTTTTTTTTTTTTTTTTTTTTTTTTTTTTTTTTTTTTTTTTTTTTTCTTTTCTTATTTTTTTTTATTAATTTTTTTTAGATGAAGTAGATGGTTATGGATCTCATATCATTATGGATGATGCTAATGTTCCATCATTATTATCTTTGCCTCTATTAGGTTTTATCGATGAAAAGGATCCTATTTATGTGAATACTCGTAAATTAGTCCTTTCTAAAGATAATCCATATTATTTCAAAGGTCCAAGAATGGAAGGAATTGGTGGCCCTCACGTGGGCTTAAATTATGCATGGCCAATGTCACAAATCGTCAAGGTTAATAATATTTACGTTTTTTTAATTATTTATTATATATTTATTTAATAATGAATAATAATAACTTATTTTTTTTATTTCTTTATAGATTTTAACATCAAATGATGATGAAGAAATTAAAGAATCATTAAATTCCATTCTAAAATCAACAGATGGAACTGGTTTGATTCATGAATCTGTCAATGTATATGATGGTAAATGATAATAATAATAATACTTGATAGATGTGATTTAAAGTTGTTTATTCATTTTTTTTTTTTTTTTTTTTTTTAATATTTATAGATAATAATCCGTATACTAGACCATGGTTTGCTTGGGCTAATGGATTATTCGGTCAAGCAATTTTAAAACTTTATAAGGAAAAACCTAATCTTCTTTCTTCTTTTTAAAACATTTATTTTATTAATTTAATTCTTTAGCAATCAGTGCTAAGAATAAGATACCTTTTAAGTAATTATATCAATAATAATAAATATGAGTATATAAAATGAAGGTTCTTTTGATTTTTTAGCTATATAAATTGAGTATAATAGTTTCCATTGTACGCCAAAAACAGACATTGAACTTTTATATATAGTCCATTTATGGGCTAAAAACAAATTACTTTTTGTATGATTATAAGTAAATAATAAAATACAATTGACAAAATGGTATTGAAAGGATGTATTTCTCAATCAAGTTAATTAAATTATACATAATACTCTATAGCTAATATTTTTTTAAAAAAATAAAAATAAAATAATAGCAAAGGGATTATGATATATTATTTATTACATTAGATATATATCATTATAAAAAAATTAAATAAGGTATAAATAGTTTCTAGTTAAAGTATTTTAATTTTGTTTTTAAACTATATCAATAATGTTTTCATCCTTTGTTTTTTTGAATTCTGAAAAATAAGGAGGAGGAGGGGTTGTAACCACTTCTTCTTTTTCTTGATTTTTATTTGAAGGCTTTACATTGCTCAAAACAATAACATTTTGACGATTGGCATCCATTTGCATCATTGGATCATTTGGATAAACACCAAAACCACCGGGATTCATTGGATGGACCATTGAAGGGTCCATAGGTATATTATTTGGTAAGGCTTGTCGATAAGCAGATGGTTGGAATGCATTATGTGATTTTTTTACTGAATAAGAATAAAAGCAAATAACCCAGTATAACTATTATATTTATAAGGTTACTAATTTGATACTATAGCTATTATTATTATTATTTAATATACTATATAATATATACTCTAAAAAACTTACATAAAAAATAGTAATCATAGCTATAGATAATATACCGAATTTTAATTCGTTTTCCCAAGTTCTTTGACAATTATAAAAATCAGTAGATTGAAAATTAATATTGGTTGCGTTATTATTTAAGGCTTGTTCCACCCCACTTTGTAATGATCCAGAAGATGAAGATATACACCATGAATAATAATCATTTTTTGTCGCGGCAAATATAATAACATTGGCAATACCATCTATAATTACTCCTAATGCACCTAAAGTAACCCATACAATTACATGACTAACATAATACCAATGGTTCTAAAAAAAAAAGATAAAAACACAGGATTGAATATATTTTTAAATTAGTATCGAAAATATTAATTTACATCTATATTACTATATATCTATATATAATTACTTTACATAAAAAACGGTAAACATACCAAATGCTGATATACAAGCAAAACCTAGATTAATTACACCAAAGACTACAATAGGTGGGTCGTTCAAATAGGAGAAAAATGCTATTCATAATAAAAAAATAAAAAATAAAAGGGTTATTCATTTTATTTATTTAATATTTATTTATTAATCACTTACGACTTTTATGTTGAAATGCAACGGCAGCAAAATAAAGTGATAAACCCTAATGAAATAAAGTAGTAATATTTCTATTATTAAAATTTCTTATTACTATTACTATTGTTATTAAAACTAATATGAGATAGTTTACGTACGACCCATATTAAACAAGATATCATAGCACCAGCCCTTAAATGAATACAACCACAACATTTCCTCAATGCCGATTTATCTGAATGTAAATACCTAACTCTATATTCAGGTTGAAGCATTTGTAAAAACGATGGTGCCCACATTTTTTTTTGTTGATATTTTTTATTTAAACTTGTAAAGCGTTTATGTGATTTTCTTTAATAACAATAATAATAAAGATCAAAATAGTAAAAGAAAGAGCAAGGAAAAAAAAAAGAACAACAAATGTTTTTTTAAAAAAAAAATAAATTATAAAATGGGTTATATGTTTTGATAAACACCATATATAGACTTTGCAAAAAAGTGAATAAGCGACACTTGAAAAAAAATCCAAAAAAGGAAGGTAGGTTATTTTGAAAGTGTTTATTTACTAAGAAAAAAAAAAAGGAGCCACAGAGTAAAATATAGAATATGAGTAAAATATAAAATAAAAATATCATAAAATAAAGCAATAACATAATAAAATAAAACTATAATAATATAATAATATAATAAAATATAATAAATTATTATCATAATAATAAACAAAAAACAAATTTATATGATTATGGCCAAAGGTAGAGGTCTGAGCGGAGTGTAAACAAATAAAAACAAAAACCATTTTATGATAAAATAGTAAGATATAATATATTGTTAATAAATTATTTTATTATTGTTATTAATATTATTAATATTATTGTTATCTTACTTAATTCTGAGAAAAAGTATGATATTACAATTTCAAAGAGTTAAATTTACCAATCCAAATCATGCCAGTACAGTTAAGAGAAAGACTCATTATCGATATTGAAGAAAATTTGCCATTTGATGTAATTATGGTAAATGAGAGAGGCAAAGAAAAAAAATCAATCTTTTTATGCAAAAATTAAAAATGTAAAACGTTATTTTTTTGACGCATAAAAAGAGATGTAACAAAATAACTATATACAATACCTTTTAGAAATATAACGATAGACATTAAATATTATTAACGAATGTAATATTTATAAAAAGGGGTATTTTCAGAAATTTAAATAAAAGTTGAACCGCATAATGATGTAAAAATAAAGGTAAAGTAGTGTTTAAATAAAAGTTAAGAAAAAGACATGTAAAAAAAAAGAGACTAGAACGATTAAAAGAAAGTCATATAATGAATTTTAATTTTATGATTTAAAAAAAGAAAATAATGTTGTTAAACTGTCGTAAAACGTCAACAACCTCATTCAATGTATTATTTTATTTGTAATGATCAAGTTACTATTATATATATATATAAAGTATGTAATCATACTTTATACGAAATCATTTATTTATTTTAATACAGTTTCTAATGTTACCTGGTTTTTTTTTTTTTTTTTTTTTGGAGTATTCATGCAGTGTATGATAATTATAGGCTATAAATATGTACAGTTATAATTTTTTTAATATAACTTCCTAAAGATTATTCAGTTTAATATTGGTAACATTTTAATCGAGTATCTAACCAAATTGGATTGCTTACATATTACCCATATTGGTTAATATTTTATTAGCACTTCGTACAAATCGATGTGTTTAGAGTAGGTTAACATTAGTAATGAAATACAAAGTATCTTATTAAACCTTAAGCTAAGTTTATATTTATTTGCTTATTCTTTTTTATTCGTGTGCGTAGGGAACATCATAAACCTATGATTATTTTTACAAGTTTTTTTCAGTAATTTTCATTACCTTTTAATCACAAACTCTAACATGGTCAGAGTTGATTATTGATTAGAATAAATTATTCATATGTAATTAATAAATCATATAATAATTTTATTTTATGTATATATTTTTTTAAGCAGATAATTAAAAATTATAAACTCAAACAATTTGATTGGGTGAATTCAGAGGCTGACTTTATTTTTTAATTTAAATTTTGAATTTTTTCCATGTATTTTATAACTTTTTCTTTCCATGGTTGTTTTTTTAGAAAAAAACTATGTTGGCAAAGTCGTTACCTATCCTTTTTGATAAAACAACTCTTTCCTTATTTGAAAAACGCTTATTAAAGTCACCTAATTTTAAATTTAAATATCAACCTGATGCGAAGGATGCTGCTGTGCTATTACCTTTATGTATTGTAAATAAAAAACCAAGCGTTCTTTTTACTATTCGCAATCTCAATATGAGAACTCATCGTGGGGAAATTAGGTAATATTAAAATATGCGTATATATATATATATATAAGTAAATATACATGATAATAATAATGATAATACGCACATATATATATTATTTATGAAAAGATTACTGTGATATAAAAATTTATTTTATCGTTTTAGCTTCCCTGGTGGCAAAGCTGGTTAGTTATATCAATACATATCATATTATTATAATAATTACTATTATTGCTATTATTTTTATAGTTTCTATTCATATTTTTTTAAACTAATATTCTATATATATATTTATATATATATTTATTCTTTTTTCAATATATAGATCCTACAGATACAGATTTAAAATATACAGCTTTGAGGGAAACAACGGAAGAAATTGGTATTCCTGATTCAGCAATAGATATACTTGGAAGTTATTCAACAGTACCCAATAAGACAGGTTCACTTAAAGTCCATCCTTATGTTGGCTTGATTCGTGATGAAATTGACCCCAGTACACTTAATTTTAACCCTGATGAAGTCTCTTCTGTATTTAGTTTACCTTTAGATTATTTAATACAGCCATCCGTACGTGAATTAAAATCTTTTAGAAATAGTCAACATAAATATACAGTATTTAAAATACCAGAGGATATGCCAGGCGAAGAACGCGAAATTTGGGGTTTAACTAGTTTTATTTTAGATGGTAAATTATATAAATACGTAAAATATAAAGAGTTATATGTATGTCTGTTTAATGAAATTCATAATTGGTTTTCTTTTTTTATATTTATTTGTTTATTAGGAGTGTTTCGAAGAATATTGCAGGAGCATTATCATTAGAAATTCATTTTTATATCACATTTATAATAAAATAATAGAGTAAAAAGGCAATATTTTAATTGTAATAAAATAATCATTATGCGATATTTATTTATTTTATTAAATAAATGTTGGTATATATAATTTTAATTATTTACTTGTGTTGAAGAACGGGTATTAATAAAGGATTCGACGTGTATATTTCTTGATCTCATGATCATTTACAAAAGCTTTGATTGAATCTGGATCCATTTGAAGTTGAACATCATACATAGCACCTTTATTCCCATCACTTCGACCAAAAATAACTAAACATCCATTGCCTCCTGATGTAATATATCCTCTTGTTCGATCAGGTCTTCCATAACCAAAATCTATTCTCCAAAAAGGTAACATGGAAATATCATTTCCCGTAATTTGTGTGTCTGAATTAGGTTGATACGAGAGGTAATGAACCGTCATATCTTCATTTAGCGTATATATTTTACTAAGGCTATGGAATAAGGAAGGTGTTAAACTCATAGATTGTTGTTGAAATGCTTTAGCTGCTTCTACCAAAGAGGTTGATTTGATTTGTTTTTTATTCATTGATACGGATCTAGTTCTAAAAAAATCGTAAATATGAACATAAAAAATGTAGAGATATATTATTAGTTCTATCGTTTCTTCCTTTTCTTGTTTTTATTTTTATATATTTTCTTCAGTTCCCATTTAGCACTTACATCATCCAATTTCCAAAATAAAAATCAATATCTTTCGTTTTTTGCATGACTGTTCTACCATTAACACTAAATATTAATTTGACAGCATCCTCTTCTGCCAATTCTTTTTTAGACCGAATGATAGCTCTTAATAATAAACCAAAAAGAGCATCTTTTGTTGATATTTGTTGACGATTTTTAATCATATCCCTGGTGTGTGCATCCTTTTTACATTCAAGTAATCCATCCGAATAAAATTCCAAAACAATGCTTTTCAATGGTGGAGGGCCATTTGGCGATGTTTTTGTTAAAGTACGATGAGGATTATTGTTATTTGCTGAATCTGTCTTTAAACGATACTGTTGATAGGAAATGGACTTATGTTGTTCACGGTAATAATCAATGGCTTCATCTGTAATGACAGTTTTATCTGGTATAGCAATGATGGACCTATTGAAACTACTTTTACCATACGTCAATCCTCTTGCTAGTTTTGCCCATGAATCTAAAAATAAACATATAGAGTATGTATCTGCTATTTTATGTAACATCATGACACCTAAAACAACTCCCCCATCCAAAAATCGATTTAATTGTATTGCTAATAATGGATCTTGATAAGATCTATAAAAATGAATTGGAAGCATCCGGTGATAATCCAATTGATGTGGTAAATAGCCTTCTTCTCTAGCATCCTCTAATTTTTCTTGATAGATTGCTTCCTAAAAAGGTTTATAGATATGAAAAAAGAACGAAGAGAAAAAGTAATACTACTGCTTTAATATATAAAGCTTATTATTATTATTGTTTTTATTACTTAATATTACTTACTTGAAATAAAACTCCAGTGTCATTACAATGTATTTCATCACGGCCGTTTCCAATATCTATTAAGCGGCCAGCAAGTGGATAAAAATCAACTAGCACTTGACGTAGAGAATGAAGTAAAAAAGAAGTCTCCATGAAATCAGCACTCTTGTTGAAGTTGGGATAAAATAGTAATAGAGGTGTATATGATTTATACATGACAACATCCCAATCTGATAAAGGTAATTTTCCATTTTCCTTAGACGTTGGTATAGCTGGTTTAATCCATTCTTGTTTGCAAATATGTATATGTGGTAGAGGAACCATTCTTTTTTACGTAATATCGTTAATATTATTTTTCTGAAGATTAAAAAGTAAAATAAAAGAATGATAATAATAATAATAATAATAGTAACATTGATATTTTAAAAAAGTATTGTTCATATTTGTTATATTGTATTTATTTATCCGTAAGAAATAATAAAAATAAAAAATAGAGAGAAAAGAAAAAAAAGAAAAAGAACAAACAAATTTTAGACGAAAAAGGAAAGCAAAAACGGAGTATTAAAAAATTAATCCATTCATGCTATATTTTTATTGTAGTTAAACTATTCTTGAATTTTATAATATGTGTATGGATAATAAATAAATAAATAAATATCAGTACAAAATAGTCAATATAAATAGAATTAAAATTGACATGGTTTTTGACTTCATTTTCTTTTTTTATCATTATTAATAAATTTCCTGTAGCAATATTGGGACAGAGATATTGTGTTAATGTGATGACGTATATATTCTTGATAAAGAAATTAAAAACTGATCACTTTTATTTTTCATAGTTTTTTTTCTTCTTCTTGGTGGGTGCAAGGAAATTTAAAGTTTTTTATTTTTATTTTTTTTACATTAAACGTAACAAGTTGTTTTTCATATATGTAGATTTTTTTTTATTAGTTTAAAGTGTAAAAGATATCAGAGATAAATTGCTTTATTATATTGTGCATAAAATACAAATAATGCCATCAATACTACTATTCTAGTGATTATTAGGTGGTTGAAGTAAACGGAATTTGACTTGGTTTTCAATATCATCCAAGTTTATATTTCTCCAAGCTGGTATTTCCATATCTATATTATTAGGATGGATTTCAGGATAGTGATGTTGAATAGTTTCCATGACTAAATCAAATAGTACCTATTTAAATATATAGAAAATAATTAATTGCATTTACATTTTATTATATACTTTGTCACAAACGTGAACGTATTTCGAAATGAATATATTATAGCTTACCTTATATCCATTACCATTAAGATGTAAACCATCAAAAGAAAAAAAACAAAGACCATCACTATGGTCCTTTGCTTTTTCACTAAGACTACTCCAGATATCAATTACTGGTATATTATGTTCCATTCCAAATGCAATAACCGTTTCAGCATAATGACGAGTATTATCCGATAATCGATCAAGAGGTGTACCATTTTCTTTACAACGCTCTGACCATTGAGATTCATTGAGTGGTGGCGGCGTAATAAGTAATAATCGAAGGTTAGGATTATAATAAGGTGAAGAAGGTTGTTTGATCATATCAATCATTGTTTTCAAATTGGCTTTATATCGATCCAAAGGTACATGCTGAGGACTAAATGGTAATGCTGCATCGTTGGCTCCAAAAAAAATGGTCATTAATTCAATACGTGCAGCTTCTCGATGTTGGTCTTCAACTTTTGGTAATATTTGTCGTAATATAGGCAATGCCCAATCAGTATTATAACCTATATATATATATATATATATATATATATATGAATAAAGTATTGGTACGTTATTTAATGAACATAAATTTTATATTTCTATTTATAAGCTATAGTACCTGAAAACCCCCGGTTGTAAACATCCATTTTGCGTTGGTAAGCCTATTAAAAAGCATTTAAAAATAAAAAGAGGATAATCATTTTCTTAATACGTTTGAAACTATATGTTTTATATGAGTATGTATAATTACTTACACTAGCTATATTGGCACCAAAACCAAAGAGTGCAGGATCAAAACTCATCTAAGCAAAAAACCAAAAAAAAAAAAAAGATGTACCCACCCTCTATATTTGTAAATACATATGATACTTCTTTATTATATCGTTATATATATATATATATATATATATATATATATATACATATACATATCTATCAAATACCTGAGTAATAGAATCCTAATGAACACGCGAATATTGTATTTAAAAAAATAAATAAATAAAAGTTAATTTATAATTTTTTTCTAACCTGAGCATTTCAACATGTAATTAGCGCTATTATTAACTTACGCCAAATAAAACTATCTGATTATAAGGATGATTCATTTTAGAAAGTAAGAAAAATAATATTAAGAAAGTAAAAAGTAACTAAAAAAACCAATTTGGGCCTTTTTTTAAATAAATTTCTGGTTAAATTTTCGATTTCCTTTTTAAGAATAGCTATCTATTCGATTCCCACCACATTTTTTCGCATCGTTATTTTTTTCCTTAATTTTAAAAGAAAAAACAAATGTATAACCAATTTAAAAAGGTGAAAAAAAAACTCAAAAAAATTCAAGTCGGTAATGCTACTTAAAAGCTAATTATTTTTTTTATATCGAAACTTTGTTCTTTATAATAAATATTATTCTCTATACTTTACGAAGTGCATATTCTATTATATAATGAATAATATATATTTGTATATATAATTTGTAATTAAATGAATTTTTTGATCCTATAGCAATTTAGTATTTTTGGTAGTTTATTTTTTTACATCTTTAGCTAGCTCTTCCTTTTATAAACATTGATTTTTCTTTTTAATGAAATAATACTATTACATCTTGGAAAAAATCGAATCATTTGAAAAAATAAAAGCGATTTTTTGCTACTATATAATAAGCTTATCTTTGAATAAATTATACTCTCGCATTTACACTTGATACATATTTTCTATTATAAGTAAAAAATAAAATAAAAGGAATCATATATAGCTAAAAAAATAATAGGCAATAGTGTATGAATATGGAAAGATCATTAGCTGATTTTTAGCTTTTCAGCTTTTTTTTATTAATCAAGCGCGTCACTTGTAAACAAAATTTGATATTAATAAATTAACGATTGGAACAATCTCGTGTTTATATTCGTATATAATTTGATATTGTTGTTTGATGAAGTAGAATATGTAAAAATGGATTGATAAAAAGGTTTATTCATTTTCAAAAATCTTCTACAACTTTTATATTTATTGCTGACATTTTCCCATGTGTACTTTCTTCAATATTAAATAAAACCTTATCATTTTCATTGAGTTGTGATATATTATGTTTCATAAGTGTACTTATATGTACAAACAGATCATTTTTTTTACCATCATTTATTTTTAGTGTCTTATTAGGTGTAATAAATCCAAAACCTTTTTCATAACTAAACCATTTAACTGTACCTTGAAATGTCTCTTCTGATATTCGTTTTGTTCGTATCATATTTCGAGATTTATTATAATATTTGTTATTATTATTGTTTTGAGTAACAAAAGAGAGAGTTTAATAAACATTTTATTTTATTTTATTTTATAATAAATTATAACTCAGGTACCACATGATATAATGCAAAACTTGAGGATATTAAATGGTCGAAAACAAAGAAGGCAATAAAACCAGGCATTACGCTATATCAATAGATATAATGTAGCACCCGCTATATCGAGGGGAAATAAAAAAAGTTATTCGGATTTATTTATTTTTTGAGTTTGAGATTTGGGTAATAAAAATGAAGATAGTAAGATAAGAACCAATAAAATATGCCCATAGAAATAAACTTGTTTGTAAGCCATCCAAGCAGACGATAGAGATAACAGATCAAATCCAACACCGGCATAAACTAAAGTGGTTGTCGTAGCAAACCAACTAAAAAATAATGACAATTTTGTTGATGAAATCCTTGGTAGTAATATCTTTATCCATTTTCTTAAGATAGATTCAGCCTTCAAATCTAAAAACTCCATTAAAAAGGTAACAAAATAACCTAAATGAAATCCATGCCAAATAGCTAAAAAGACTAATGTACCGACTTGTGAGTATGTTTTAGATCCCATCCATTTCAACCTTTTGAATACATAATATTTTGACCAATAATTAGTATTAATATTAAATCCTCCAATAATATCATTAATCGATGTTGCTAATTCATATTTGATTGGGTTCACATTAACTAATCCTGCAAAATTATGTTTTCCATTACTTGATATTCCTTCATATCCAAGTCTAAATGATGCTGTGGCACCTATTATATAAATTTGAATAAATAATTCATTCATAATAATAGTAAATCTTTTTTATATATAAATATAAACACTAAGTTACCTTCGGTTAAAAGCCAAACGCCTAAATATTTCGTAAAAACAAATTTACCAGACATCCAAAATATAAACATGCGTTTGGTTATGGGTAAGCTTGAATATTCTTCTGTTAATAAATACTGAGTGGGGAACTGAGAGCCAACGATTTGCTGTAATAGTAAATAAACAATAGCCAAAGTGGAGCATTTCAATACATAAAGCCTTTGCTGACTTGATTTTTCATTAGAATCATTAGCACTATACTTAAACAGTAACCATTGTTGGTATAAAGAAAATGAAAATTGAGGACCAACCAAGAAAGCAGTAGGAAAATAACAGTAGGCAGCTACTTCGTAAAAGGAAGGTAAAGTGTGTAAAGGCGTATGGTCGCTGAAAGAAAATGGTTTAGTAGCTGACGATGATGGGCTTTTTTCATACACGCCTTGATCCTTGTTTATTTCTTTTTGTACTTCTTGTCCATCCATAAAGTCTAAGCTAAAACCCATTAATCTTAAACATAATATGCATTGGGTCATAGTCCAAGAGATATCATAATCGTTTGCACTCATAACATAATAACCCACCAAAAGGTAAACACTATTCCAAATCCACACACCTGCTACCGCATATACTCTTTTTTGTTGATAAAATGCGCATAGAATATAACTTACTATAATGGTAACCAGAGAATGAACACTATCCCAACTATTAAAAAATAAAGATAGTGAGAAACCAGATAATAATATAGTAGCATTGCGAATTTGAGCCACCCGTTTTAATTTTTCTTTAGCTTGCTCTTTATCACTTTCTTCTTTCATGAGATGGTTAGCAGTTTTTGAATGTACATAATGATAAACCATACTCATAGGATAACCAAGTAATATAGTCGTTAGTAGTCTTAAGGAAGGTTCTGGTATACCAGTAGCTTGTGATAAATATACAGTTGGATGTATCATTATTTTTTAAATAAAGCCTATATTAAATAAAAAAAAGAAAAGAAAAGAACGAAAAAAAGGAGCTCCCTTTTTATATAACAGTTTATAACCTAAATTATAAAATTTACTTTTTCCCCTCTTTTTTTACTTTTTATTTTTTTATTTTTACCTCCTCTTATCTTTTTTATGCAATTATTGAAGATAAACTATTTTTTTTTTATTTTTATTTTTTTAATGTTCAAATAATCATTAATTTTATTTTATTATTCTTTAGATTGGGTTTTATGATGGGAGGCTACATGTTCTAAAAGTTGATCTTTTCGAATAGTAAAAACATCATCACATTCATCACAATACCAATACATTCTAACACTATCTGGAATTTTAAAACTATCATCCTGTTCTATGGGAATACTGGCAGCACATGAAGGAATAGATAAACTATTATACCATAAATGAGGAGTAACTTTTACACCTTTTCTTATCACTTTATAAAAATACAAATATATATGTTAATGTTTCAATAAACCTGCATTTTTTTTTAAAAAAAAATAAACAAATAAAAAGAAAAATAAAATTATTATATCTCATCCTACCATCTCTAGGATCCCATGATCGAGGGATTCCTTCTTTAGATTCAGGGCGCACTTTGTATTGTGTAAACTAATATTATTATTAATAAAAACATTTTATTATAATTGCTATTTAGTAAAAGTTATCGTTATTATCATCCTTACCATTTTTAAAAATAATGAAGGTCTTCCTATTTCTAGTGTTGCTGAAATGGACGATGATAAAAATTGGACCAGGTTATCTATTAAAATGTATATTTTAAATAAACAGTATAATTTCAGTTTTTTTTCCCTTATTTTCCTTTTTAATGCCAAATGATATAAAACCTGGCTCCTTTATTTTTTGTTGTTGTTAAAAACTGTACCTGAAAGAGAACGGACATTAAATTGAAAGTTTGCTTCTACGGAGGGTGTCCACATCATTGGGCTATCTGATTTTTGTTCATATAATTCAAGAATATCTTGCAATATTAATGGTAGATAGCTTTTAACTGACGAAGTTGTTAAGGATAATATACTTTCATTATTATCAACAGTATTGCTATTTTTGTTATCTATGTTCTAAAAATCAAAAGCCGAAATAAAAAAATAAAACTATAAGTTAATTTCTACCTCCTTGATATACTTGATTCCTCCGCTGTAATCCTTGATTTTTTTATGTATGTCTTATTTTTGTTTTATTTTATGCAATTTACTAAATCTGAGCCAAGTCTTTGGTTAAATAATTTATCCCATTCATATCGTAACTTAAAGACTTCTGCTAATATATATTGAGCAACTTGTTTTGTTTTAAATTTGATGACATAGTATGAATCAACTACAATAACGCTACAGTCTTCATTGGTATCCACTAATATATAATGTATAAATAAAATTAGAAAAAGGTGTTATATCATTGGTTTTGGTTAGGTTATATATATATATATTTACATTGTTTGGAAAATAATAAGAGAATATGTATTCCAGGCACTCGCGTTAAATTTAATAAATAAGGTTTGGTTGTTTCCAATAACTGTAAATAGCATAATAATTGATTTTGTATAGCTTGCTCCACCTGTATATCATCTATTATTTTTAAGAATAACAGAATAATATGTCAAATATAAGTAAACATATTATTTTCATTAATTTCAAAGATATATTTATATATATATAAATATATAAACATACCTTTTCGAATATTTTCACCTGGCTCTCTAACCCAGTCCGGATGGTGTGCTAGAGTACTTGTTGGATGCAACAATAAGAAGCCAGCCACTAAAATATATACAAATTATTATTATTATTATTATTGTGAATAATAATCTACTATTCAATACCTGAAGTGTGAAAAATTAGTTCATCACTTTTTCTATATGGATTATGTTCATCACCGATAGCAATTTGAGGGTATAACGCGGAGCATATAATTAATTTTAATAGTTGGATATTTTTCTCATTCGAAGTTGATTCAAT
This sequence comes from Cunninghamella echinulata, assembly GCA_025201675.1. Classification (NCBI taxonomy): domain Eukaryota; kingdom Fungi; phylum Mucoromycota; class Mucoromycetes; order Mucorales; family Cunninghamellaceae; genus Cunninghamella; species Cunninghamella echinulata. The sequence continues at coordinate 24,641 of MU611938.1, forward strand.
AGCTTTCTGTTGTAACCGTTTTAGATTATTTTTCATTGAAAATTCTATATCTCGAATATCAATACGATCGTCATCATCATTTTCACCTAATATATAGTTATATATAGTTATAATTAATACCTATTATTACCATTGCTCTTTAGTATTTCACTTATTTTTATAATATTTACCATTATATTCTTGATCCATGGATAACATACGTCGTTTTTTATTTACATGTTGATCATACTTTTGTCTTCGAAGTAAATCACGTTTTTGGTATCTGGTTTGGTTGTCCTATTTTTAATAATAGATATATGGATTATATATTTTTATTTATCCATTTTATTGCGTTTATTGCTATACTTTTTTTTTACCATTGCATTATCATTTTCGTCTTTCTCATTTATTCTTGTAGTAAATTTATAATAATTAACTATTTTTTCAAATTGTCCGCGTAATTTTGCAATCTATATTTGAAAATAAATATTTAGTAATTTTTTTAAAATTAAAACGCTATTTTGTATATATTTATTTATCATTTACTTCGTATAATCTTTGTTCTTCAATACCATAGCGTTTACACCATTGTCTTGATGATTGCTAGTAATAATAATAGTAATAAAATAATATTGATAATATAATTATAAGTTGTGCTTTTATTATATTATATAAATACATTTAATTTATAGATATCTTACCTTACGATCAGACTTAATATCTAGCCATGTTTTCCATAAATTTAATAATGTAAACGGGTCACCATGATGAGAGTCAAACGATCTTTGATTCTGTTAATATATATATATATATATATATATATATATTTAGTTTTCTTTATATTATATGTATATATGGTATTCTATTTTAATTTTAAAATTACCTTTGCAATATCTGAAGTAGAACTTGATGTTACTCTAACAAAAGGAGATTGTACGCTCATGCAAGCAATAATAGTTAAAATTGGATCAACTACATTAAAAATCTATTTTTAATATATATATAATTAAAATCATACGACATATGTATTTTATGGGTAAGAAAAAAAAATTGATCATATTACGTACCACACCCAATAATATCATCTTTCCTATAACTGCATCTACTGGAAGGTTTGCAAGAGCTTTTCCCAAACTTGTAATTTGTTCTTGATTATCCAGAGCACCTAGGTTTTGTAAAAAATATATCGATGATTCAATAGAATCCATAGATGGTCTCTATATATATGTATATATATGTATATTTTTATAAAAAAATGATAAAAGCAGAAAAAATTTAATAAAATGGTACTATTAATAAGAATACTAATAATAGTGATAAAATTAGCTTATATATATATATATATATATATATACTACCTCTAAGAAGTCGAAATTGCGTGGATCACCTAAATTTAAAGCTTTAATATTTAATATAACAGGCTCCAAGGCACCCCTTTGAATTTCAGGGACCGAATAATCATTCAAATGTAAATACTCATTTTCAGAATAGAGCCTAAAACATTCACCAGGCCCAGTTCTTCCGGCACGACCTTTTCTTTGTTCTGCACTTGCTTTTGATATCCAAAACTCTGATAGTTTCCTCATATTATTTGTAGAGTCATGATTTAATTCTTTCACTTTTCCAGAATCAATAATAAATCGGATACCATCAATAGTGACGCTTGTTTCAGCACTAAAATATATTATTTATATATGTATATATGAGTAAGCTATTTAATAGAACTTTTTTTTAGATAATATATTTTAATATACGCATATATTATAACTTACATGTTAGAACTGATGATACACTTTCGAATACCAGCAGGAGGAGCATCAAATATTTTTTCTTGATCATCAATAGCAACAGAGGAATGTAATATTAATATAATCCATTTTCTATATATAATGTATAAAGAAAAATATATATTTTAAATTGATAAAAGAAAAAAGAAAACATTGATTGAATTTGTTATATTTTAAAACATACTTAGTCTTTTCCGAGTATATTCGAAGTTGCTCTTCTAATGCCATGATCTACAACAATAACAATAATATATGTTTAATCATATGTATGTTATTATATGCAATTATTTTGTTTTGTTTTATTTTTTTAAAGCGTATATATATTACTTCATTAATACCAGACATAAATATTAATAAATCACCACGTTCATTCGTAGAAAAATTAGAGTCAATATGGGACATGATGTTTAAATAGGGTGCTACACGAATATATTTAAATATGAGTATATTAGTTTTCAATGGTAGTAAATAAACAAAAAAATTAAAAATAAATATGTACAAATATATTTACCTGGATCTAAACGGTCGGATTTACTTGGTATAGATTGCTTTATAATAGAAGCTTGTCGTTTCTTAAATTCTTGTTCATTAACTAAATGACTATCGTCGCCATGTCTACGGTTTTGCCAATAATGAACTTTAACGTCATACATTTTCCCAGGTACCATAAGGGTAGGGGCATCAAAGTAACTTGCAAACAGTTCAGTATTAATGGTGGCGCTCATTAATACAATATATAAATCATTCCGGATACTTTTCAGCTTCTTTAATATAGCAATTAAAAAATCTCCCATCATATGCCTTTCGTGGACTTCATCAACAACTATAACATCATACATTGAGAGAGTATTATCCATAGCGTACTGTCTTAATAACAATCCCTACAAAAGAATCATTATAAAAAATCATAGTAATTATAAATTGATGCAAATAAATACATACAAATACACACACACGCATATATATATATATAATGGTTATTTTTTAATTCTTTTCTTTTTATTTTATTTACTTCAGTTAAAAACAAAATGCGCGTTCTATTAGTTTTGGTGGCTTCAAATCGAACTTGATATGCAATTTCAGACCCGTATTCATTCATTGTTTCATAACTACATATAAATATTAATATATTTAATATGTAAATGTATACATGCATCTTGGTATTATAATTTTTATTAATGTGAATACATATTTATTACCTCACTCGTTTAGCTAAAGATGAGCATGCAATTCGACGGGGTTGAGTACATGCAATTTTTTTAAATCCAGCTTGCATTAATATTTGAGGAACTAGTATATAAAAAAAAGAAAAAAATCATGTTGCTTGTTCATATAAACCTGCATATACACTTTCTCTATTTATTTTTATTTTTATTTTTATTTTTATATTTATTTTTTACCTTGAGTACTTTTACCACACCCAGTTTCAGCAGCAATTAATAATATTCGATGTTGTTTTAATGTATGTATAATAGCGTTGGCAAACTGTGTAATAGGTAAAGATTCTTTATGCTAAAAAATATAAAATATATTTAATTCAGAATAAATATTAACTTTTTTTTTAAAAAAAAAACATACTTGATCTAATTTCTTTTTTAAAGAGGTTTGTTTTTTTGATTGGAAATCATAGAATAATACTAAAGTATGTCTTATCATTGTTCCTTGTTCTTGTAGTAGAAGTTCGTATTTAATTTTCTTTTCTGTCCCTTGATTAAACGTTTGTTGATTAGATGACGATATTTGTTGTATCAGTTTCTTAAAAAAATCTGAAATATATATAGTTAATTAATGTAAATGTGTAAATATTGCATTTGCTTACTTTATATTTATATATATATATTACTTTCAAACTCATAATAAATAGGTGATCCAGTCCAAATCCACCAAGATACCAAACCTCTCTTCCTTTTTGAAAAAAATATATCGTCTATTTCTTGAAGCCAAACAAGATCCCCATGCTCATTGTGAATATTCCATATATCAGCTACTGGTTCACCTAGTAGAGATTGTTGTTGTTTAATATACTTTTGAGCATTTTGGACAGCTTCTGTATGTTTGGTAGAATCATTAATCTATTATTATAAATTATATATTAAATTTAGAACACGCAAAGTTTATATCTATAAAAGAACATGTATCATTTATTTTACAATTGATTTAAAATCCCATTTCGATTTTATTGAAGGAGTCTTTAAAGATGGCACCCTATATGATTCACCAGTAGGTAAATATCTCTCTTCATCTTCTTCTTCTCCTTCTTTTGTATTCGTATAATATCGTCGATGCTGATTTTTTGACATTATCTAAATCCAAAAAAGAATGTACAAGAGGAAAATGTTTTTTTTTCTTCAGTTTAAAAAAAGGAGGATAATAATTTCTCCGCAAAAAAAAATTAAGTTTTTAAAGGTTAGTTTTTTATAACCTTTCTTTTTTCTTCTTTTTTACTTCCTTAAATTATATATATATTTATTAAAAAAATGACAACTATAAAGATAATTGGTGCTTCCATGTCAACTTTTACGCGTACCATTCGTATGGGTTTAGATTATTTTAAAGTACCTTATGAACAAGTTCAAGTTTTCCCTCATTCTGAAGAAGCAAAAAATTATACACCTTATGGTAAAATACCCATTCTATTGATTCCTGGAAGAGAAGATCCAATGATTGAAACATCAGTGATGCGTACCTATATTGATCATGTTTATGGAGGGAAATCCACTTTACCACCATTAACACCTACTGATTTCGAAGATCAATTAACAGTGAATTTATGGATTGGGCTTGTGGGTGACCATATATTTAAAAATCTTATTTTTGGTATTGCGAAACCAAGAGAATTCATGGAAAAAAGGGGAGAAACCGAAGAATCGATCCAAGCGCGTTTAAAAAAACCAATGGAAACAGCAGAAACTATATTTAAAGCTCTAGATAAAACTCTTCATTCGCAACCATTTATTTGTGGCCAGCGATTAACATGGGCGGATTTGTTTTTATATCCTTGTATGGCCGATTTATTTTCTTTACCTGAAGCAACAATTTTTAAACAATGGTCTCCTAAATTATGGGCTTGGTATCAACATTTTGAAGCTTTGGATTTAGCAAAAAATACTTACTCTGGTACTGTTGCTCAGCAAAGATCTTTACTCTAATTATAAAAATAAATAAAGATGGAAAATAAAATATGTATTTCATTATTATTAGTAATAGAAATAATATGAGTCATTACGCCTGTACAATGATTTTTTTTCTCAGGAAAAAATCCATACACTCGGTTTATTTGATTATTTATTTATTTAATCAGAGCTGTTTCCATATTTAGACTACATTTTTTATATAAATTAATGAATTTTATTTAAATTAAACAATGAAGTGTAAATACATAAAAGTAGCTTAAATAGTTATTATTTTTTGGAAAAAATGAAGTAAAAATAATATGATATAAATTATAAAATAATATTAAATAATAAAAATACAAAAAATGAGAAGAAAAAGAAACAGTTATTTTCTAATTTATAATATTCGAGAGTAGAAAATAATGTATATGCAAATGTATAAGAGCATAAGATTTTAAAATTATGAAAAGCGTTTCTATTTTCACAAATTGAAAAAAAAGCAATAATTTTTAACTTATTTTTTTTTTAAATCTGATTTATATTTAAAATTAGGATCCATTAAACTTGCTAATTTTTTCATTAAAGTATGCTGCTCATCAGATAATATCCTTTTTTAAATAAATAAATAAAAATAAAAAGTTAATCATTCATATTAAGTGAATGGTAAAAATGATTTATGTATACGACCTATATAATAATTTACCTTGGTAACTTTATTTTTAATGTAACAATTTGGTCACCACGTGAACCATCTTTTAATGATTGAATACCATGGCCATGTAATGTAATTCTATCATCTGCTTGTGACCCCTTGGGAATTGTTAAATATATATTTCCATCAAGAGTAGGTATATTTACACTTCCACCAAGAACAGCTATATAAAATGGAACCTCCGTATCGATAAAAACATCTCTATCTTGTCGACGAAAAATAGTTGAAGGCTCAATCTATAATTTATAAGTGTGTGTGCATACAAAATATTTAATAAATATATACGTACTTCATTCTCTTTCTATTTATCTGATTTTATTTTATTCTGTTACATTTAGCAATATAAATAAATCACCACGAGGTCCATCACCACTCATTGGAGCATCACCTTGACCATGTATTTTAATACGAGATTGATTATCTACACCAGGTGGAATATCTACTTTTACAGACGTTTTTTCACGTACTTTTCCAACACCATGGCATATATGACATTCACTGCCATTAGGAGTACTATATCCAGTTCCATGACAGTCGTTACATTTTGTTTTCATTGGAAATCCAATATTTGTTGTTGTTTCAATTCCTGTCCCATGGCATGATTTACACATTTGACGAGTAACTCCTTTTTTTAACCCACTTCCTTGACACGTTGAACATGATACAACTGGTTCAATAGTAACATATTTTTCTGTTCCTTTTGCTGCTTCCATAAATGTAATAGTTAATGGTATCTATTTATTTAATATATACATATATATATATATATATATATATATATATAATATAAATTAAGCATCCTTTTTCTTTCCTTTTTTTAAATATTATAATTAAGGTCATTTTACTTGAATGTTTTCACCTGATCTTTGCCTAAATGAATGATCTGATGTATAGTCATTTGTATTATATGTTTTATAGTTTCCAGTACCACCACCAAAGGATTCATTAAATACGACATTTGGATCAACACCACCGGGAAACCCATGACTTCTTTGATAAAACCTACTTCCGTTACTTGATCCTTCAGTATTTTTAAATCCTATATATACATATATATAATATTTTATTTCGATTATTTATAATTATCTCTTTAATTTATCCTAAGTTATGTATATATACTAGATTTTACCATCAAATCCAAACCCATTTTGGTCAAATTGAGAACGTTTGCTTGTGTTAGTCAATATTTCATATGCTTCTTGAATTTGCGCAAATCTTTCTCGGGCATCTTCATCTTTATTTGTATCTGGATGATATTTTTTTGCTAACTAATATATATATATAAGATTAAATAAATAAACGAATATATACGGATTTATGCATTATGTATTATTTTATATTTTTACCAAATAATAGGCTTTTTTAATTTCATTTTGATTAGCAGAATTTGATACACCTAATATATGATACGGATTTTTCCTAAAACTACGAATACAGTCTAAAATATATTGATAATAATAATAAAAAAAGAAAATATTATTAAAAAAAATGGAAAAAGCAATAGTACATAAGTCCTACTGTAGTTATATGTAAAATTTTTACCTGTCACATGAAAGTTTCTCTTTAAAAATATAAAAATAAAAAGATGTCACTTTTTATTAGCATATTATTTATAATATAAATTCAATGTTGCTATTATTTTTTCACCTTTTGGTAGTTTATATTAATTGGCTCTCGTATACTTAAATGTATGCCTACAGTTAATAATAACCAAAAAGTTTTTAGTTGACATTTGGTAATATTTAAATGAAACACATTTTAATTTATTTCGCATTTACTCTTAAATTTCTGAGACAGTGTTATTGAATGTCGACACTGTTTATGTAATAGGGGGATAAGAAATAGTCGACTGGGATGTTGAGCCATTTATATATATTAATATATATATATAAATGTAAATATAAATAAAAGTGTTAAATATAATAAATGAACATAAGTAAAAGAAAGTTGGTTTAATTTTTTATTATTGGTTTTTAAAAGTACGGCGATCGAATGTCTGAAAAACTAGATGTAAATTCCGATCTCCATCTAATTTTTTTGTGCATCTTTTTTTTTTTAATTAGTTCTACTTTTTTTTATTAATCCTCTCTTTTTATTTCTTAACTCCATTTTTTATATGTAATAGAATTATTTAATTATAAGAGATGTTACCATTTTATTAACTCTACCTCAGTCTCTTCAGACAAGAAAAGATAATTAAAAAGTAGCTTTTTATTCAAAAAAGAGTAAACAGAGCAAACAAAAATAAAGAAAATATTAATAGACTAGGTGTATGTAATACGTTGGTCAGAAACTTTTTATTATTAGTATTATTTTTATTATTATTCTCGTTCTTATTTTATTGATATATATATAATTATATCTACTTCACTATTGTCTTCTTTAATGTTTAAATAAGCAGTAGCTGAATGCTTAACATTAAATAAAAGAAGAGAGCTATGTAAAATTAAATACAAGAGGCAAAAAAAAAAAAGGAAACAGCCAAAGAAAAAAGACAAGTGAATATCCGATAACTTCACCATGTAAAAGATGTCTCGTAAATAGATTTTATGATTGTAGTTCTTCTAAAGCTCATTCTGATGCATATAGCTTTAAGTATGGTTTTCATCCTGTTGCCTTGGAAGATTTTAAAAGAGTATTAGATAATACTCACAATATACAATAAAAATCATCAAAAATTCTATTGAATTAGAGAGAATTAAAAATATTTTTATGAAACGTATGAAACAAGCATTAGGTTTTTTAAATGAGATAATAGCCAAATCCAAATCTTTTGTGGGTTATTATATTTTGAAAATACCTGAATACGATAGCCATAATACTTTTCCTACTATCATTGCTCAACGCCTACTTCCGCTGCTCAACAAATTTTCTATATATTCTATTATTGCAATAGCCCAACAACACTCTGAAGATAGCGTTGTTTATCTAACAAAAATACTCTAATCAGTTTTTCTACAAACCATATATACAGCTTATTTTAAAAATAAAATGATGAATAAGAATTCTAAATTTCCAAAAGATATAATCTTATTAATCGTTTTGTTATTATTTTATTGATTCTGCAATTTACCGTACTGATCTAATTGTTACATCTCCACGCAAGTTTATAAATAAAAAAAGCAGTATAAATAAAAAAAGAATATTGCATAAATGAGGGCTGATTTATATGGATATCATCGCTATTATTTTTATTTTGTATAGTACCCATTTCATCACCTACTATTATCATCCATCGTCTCCAAACTATTCTATGTGTACATGTTAACAGCAATAGCAACAGCCTCCTCATCATCATAATCCACCACCTTCCTTTTCTAATATTAACACAATTGAGCAATCTAATAGTTTTATTATAATCACAAATAATAAAATTATCATACCTTCCAATTTTACTCTCTAATAAAACCATAGCATCAACATTAACATATTATCTACCAATAGATTGTAAAAGTAATTAATCTTGTGCACTTATGCTTATATATGATATCACGTATAACATAAAGTACCTGTTAGTTTAATATTAATGCAGTACTATTTTCTTTAGTATACTATATGGCTGTATTTTAATTTTTTGTGAATTTTCAAAAAATCTTCATAGTGCTAAACCTATTCATCTCATCTCATTTTTTTAAATTTAAAATTCAGAAATTACTCTGCATATTTTGTATTATAAAATTGATTTCCAAAAACAATATTTATAATTTAAATCCCACACACGGTGCCCCTTAAATTTTCAAAAATTAGGAAAAAAAAATAAAGAATACCTCTGTTATTTTTAATCATAAATTAATTAAATGCGTGGTCGGTTTGTTGTTATTGAAGGGTGTGATCGCTCTGGTAAAACAACTCAATGTGAAATGTTAGTTCACGCTTTACAACAAGAAAATGAAGCAGTTCAGCTTTTTAAATTTCCTGGTAAAGGAAGAAAAACGAATTCTTTTTAAAGACAAAAAATATAATTTACATATACATATATATTATTTAGATCGCACTACCCAGACAGGGAAAATGATTGACAGTTATTTAAAACAGTCAATACAAATGGATGATCATGCTATTCACCTTTTATTTTCTGCTAATCGTTGGGAAGCCATGTAAAACAATGATAATAATAATAACAGTAATTGATATAGATACTTACAAATATATATTTTATTATTTTATTATTTTATTATTTTATTATTTTATTATTTTATTTATAGGAATAATATCAAATCATTATTAGAAAAAGGAACGACTATAATTGTTGATCGATACGCTTTTTCAGGTGTTGCTTTTTCTTCTGCCAAAGTAAAAATTAGATGTACATACATAATTGTATTTTCGTTTATTTTATATCTAATCGTGATTTTTAATTTTTTATTAAAGGGGCTTGATTTTAATTGGTGTAAACAACCTGATGTAGGGTTATTAGTACCTGATTTAGTCATGTTTTTAGATTTATCTATGGAAGAAGCTGAAAAAAGAGGTGGATTTGGTGAAGAAAGATATGAAAAACGTGATTTGCAATTAAAAGTGAGGAATGAATTTAATCAATTGATGGATGATTCTTGGAAGGTAATTACATACATATTTTTATATATTAAAATAGACTAATAATAATATAATAAAAGTAATCGATATACTTCTCTTTTATGTATAGATTATTGATGCATCACAACCCATAGAAATAGTTCATCAATGTATGCTAAATACTTATAACTCTATTCAAGATTTTAATTTAAAACCATTAGCTTTTGATTTATGGAAATGATAATAATATATATTACCTCTTGTATTTTATTTATATATTTATTTCAAATGGTTATTGCGATATGATTTTTTTAATAAAAATAAATGAAAAAAAAAATTACTTAAGAGTTGATTGGAGGATATATTATATTTAATAAGGGTAATAATGCTATTGAATTTTTATAAAATTTATCTTTTCTATTGTTAAAACAACGCGAAATATAATTAATAGGCATGTATAAACGTATAAATTTAAAAGTTTCATTTATTTCTTTATTATTACTATACTTATTATTATCACTACTTAAAATGAATAGTAGTAAAGGGATATATATCGAGAAGATAAAATATTTTGTATTTATTTAACCAATTTTTTATCTACTTGCAATTAATAATCATATACTTCCCCTTTACTACAATTATTTTCTTTATGATATTATGAATTATTTTAATATCTATTATTATAATACTGGTGTTTCGGTGTTTTCTTTATAAAATAACATATTTATTACATTATAATAGGAATCACATATATATTATTTAAAAATCATTTTGCATGAATATTAATTCCATAAAAAAAAAAGAGTGGAGTTTTAAAAAATAAGCCACTTTTTTTATTATATACTATTTTGAAAAAGGAGTCTTTAAAAAATCTTTTTTTTTTTTCTTTTCTCTCTCTCTCATTTTAAGTATATCATCAGCCATGGCTCCTGTCAAGAAAACTACCACCGCTGTTAAGAAGTCCAAGTTCGTTATTGACTGTTCTGCTCCTGCTAACGACAAGATCTTTGACGTTGCTGCTTTTGTAAATAATAATAATAATAATAATAATAATAATAATACAGATAATAAAAATATATTGATATTTATATTTGTATTAACTTTTTTTTTTTATTATTATTTTTTTAAATATAGGAAAAGTACCTTCATGACCGTGTCAAGGTTGATGGTCGTACCAACAACTTAGGTGATGATGTTGTTATTACTCGTGCTGATACCAAGATCATTGTTGTTGCCAACATTGCTTTCTCCAAGCGTTATCTTAAGTACTTAACCAAGAAGTTCTTAAAGAAGAACCAAATCCGTGACTGGCTCCGTGTTATTGCTTCTGATAAACAAACCTTCGAACTTCGTTACTTCAACATCTCTAACGATGATGAAGAAGCTGATGAAGAATAAATTCATTCTATTCATTTTAGTTAAAAACAACAATAAACAACCAAATAAAACGTAATATAATAAAAGAATGCTATTTTTTTGTTATTGTCATTTATTACTTTTATTATTATTATTGTTATTATATATATATTGAATATGGGTCATTAATAGGAAAAAAACTACAAGTATTTTATGTATTCAATGATATGGATGAAAATAATATGTTATAAAATTGAAAAAAATTATTGCTGTATCGATTTTTTTTTTTTTTTTTCATTGTAAAAAAGATAAGCAGAATTAGGATTCTAATATTTAACGTTTAATAAGTAATATAAAATATAAAATGTTGCATATATTATTTATAGTATTAATAGTAATCTTTCTAGGTATGTATTTTCAAGTTAGTGATCGTTTTATAATTGTTTGACCTATTATACATTATTATTGTTTATTATATAGAGTACTATGAAAAATAAGTAAACGAAAAAAAAAAGCATTTTCATAATAGAATTTTACAATACAAAAAAATATCTCATCCTAGATGAAAAATGTAAAGAAAACCTGCTTTATATGTAATTTGAATATTTTTGTTTTATTAATTCTGTTGTGTAAAAAATAAAAATATTGAAAGAAAAAAGAAAAAAGAAGTAAAAATGTTCAAGTTTATACATTTAATAAAAAGAAATGAAAAGATCAGATCATATGTAGGCAAAGGTTATTATATATTGATTAAATTTGGCGAAGAAAGGAAACGATTTATTTTTTAAAACTCAAAAAAAAAAAAATTATTTAATTTTAACCAATAAAATAAAAACTATTTTTTTCTCGGGTTTCTCTCTCTATTTTATCAATTAATATTATTTATTATTATTATTATTCACAAGCTCTTGCTTTTTATTATTGTTTTCTTATTTCGTCATCATATACTCATTATACATTATTGATTGAAAGAATTATTTCATTTTATTTGAATACATTTACCAAATATACATATACATATAAATAATCAACTCAATGAGAAGGTCTATGCCTTTACTGGCTTCTATATTATTTTTATTACTGCTCAATTTAGTTCATTCTTTAGCTATACCAACACATGGACCAATACTTAATGAAAGAGGATTTTATAGCAATAGAAATGATTCATTAGCTGACAATAACAGTGTTACACATCCTACACCTACAAAAACGACTAGTAATAGCTCTCCTGTAGTGGAAACCATCTATATTATAGAAAGTGATGGGCATACATATCATGAATTAGGCGGCGGAAGTTATAGAACACCAACAGCAAGTTCAACCGTTAATGATCCTAATGCATCAAATATAGAAAAGGAAGTCAATCAAGATACAGCCGTATTACATCGTCTAATTACTATTACAACTGTTGTTGGTGGTGTCGGAATTGGACTTTTAGTCACTGGAACACTTATATACATGAGATTAAGAGCAAAAAGAAAAAGAATGAAAGCCGAAATGAATTTATATCATAACAATAGTTCATTCGCTTCTTATTTATCTAATATTGCAGGTGTAAATAAAAGAAAACGAGCAAGACGACAACACCAATACGGGCATCATTCTGATAACGATGATAATAATGACGATACTAATAACGATGATAATAACGATGATAATAACGATGATAATAGTAATGACCATAATCATCAAAATAATGGTAGTAATAGCCATCATCACCATCATCAAATTACAATAAATACAACGGGACCATCAGAAAGCTCATCCAATTTACCTATGAATCCTGCATTTCAAGAATCAATTGAAATGAATATCATACCTTCTGCACCACCCGATCCTGTATTATTGAATGAACAAGTACGTAGTCGACGACAGATATCTATGATATCTCAACAACAAGCTTTCGCAGAGCCTATTTCATCATCACCATCGTCTGTTATACCTTTACCATCGGCTCCATCTGCAAAAGAATTAATGATGAATCAACCTTCTCCACCATGTTCATCATCATCAAAAACTACTACAGCCACTACTACTACTACTACTACTACTACTCCACTACCACCACTGCAATCATCATCAAGTCGTTTATACCACCGAAGGAATATTTCTTCATCTTCATCATCTACTTCTCCTTCTAATTCACACCAAACTAGCTTATTAGAATCAAATTCATCTACACATTACCATAGTCAACGACAGCGACAGCAACAACAACAACAGCATGAATTTTTAAAACCTACTACTATTCATGAAAATGAATTACATAGTCATTCTCCAGTTACGCCTGATATTCCTCCTCCTGCCTATACACCTAGTGCTCCTCCATTATTTGTTTTACCTCCTAGTCATCGTAGAAGATCAGCAGATGAAATATCTTTGGATAGATATCGACATTAGTGATTTTTTATTCATTATTATTATTGTTTTTATTATTGTACGATAGTTGTGTATTTTATTTTATATCCTTTATTTATTTATTAATTATTTGCATTTTATTTTTTTCACTATTAATTTTATATATTTATTTACAATTATGTCATGTAATAACTTATTTTATGTACAAAAAACCATCAAAAATATACAAAAAAGAAAAATCCAATAAAAAACAAGTTATATGTAATAATATCATTATAATTTTTAAAGTTTTAACATAAATACCCGTTTTTTTGTCTGGCGGCGTTCGATTTTTTTTTCTTTTTTTTGAAATTTAAAAACGTCATTGATTTTTTTACGCGATTTTCTTTTTCATTTTTCTTTCTTTTTTTAATTACACAAAAAGAAATCAGTAAATAAATATGCCAAAGATTAATGTTAATGTAAAATGGAATGGGAAAAAGTTCGAAAATATCGAACTAGGTAAAAATAAAGAAGAAAATAATTATATATATGCTCTTTAAAAAGTTAAAAACAATTCAAAAACATAAAAAAATACTATGCAACAAATTTATCAAAGGCTTGAATATGTATATATTGTATCTTTATTAAGTTTTAAATTTATATATATGTATATATTATAGATACTGATGAATCACCAGAATTGTTTAAAACACAAATTTTTTCTCAAACTGGTGTTCCTCCTGAAAGACAAAAGATCATGGTAAAAGGAGGAATGTTGAAGGAAACTACTGACTTGAACAAACTTGCTTTAAAAGATGTAAATTGATACATATTATAATAACAAAAAATAGTGCTGAATAATATATATATGTATATTCCAATTACTAATTGAAAACGTATAATAACAAATAGGGTCATACTTTTATGATGATGGGTACAGCTGGGGAAGTCGCTAAACCACCTCCAAAACCAGTTCAATTTATTGAAGATATGACCGATGCTGAAATGGCAGAAGCCGTAAGTGTATATATATATTATTAATGAAGACTATAATAAATAAGTCTAATTTTATCTTTATCATTATTATTATTATTATTATTATTATTATTGCTCTTTAGTTGGATATTCCTGCTGGTTTAGAAAATTTAGGAAATACTTGTTACATGGTAATATTTTGTACATAGAAATTATTGCAGTTATTATTAATTCAAAACTATTAATCATATCTAATTTTCATCTTTATTTTATAGAATTCTACATTACAATGTCTTCGGGTTATTCCTGAATTACATGATGCTTTAGATAAGTAAGTATGAATGCTTAACCTTCTTTTTTATTTTCAATATTTTTATATATAACAATAATTTAACCTGATATCTCTCTCTCTTCTATATTTATATATAAAAGATACCAAGGGGGCATTTCTGGTATGGATAATCGTGGTAATTTAACAGCAAGTCTTCGAGATTTATTTAAAAACTTAAATAAAACTGGCGAAGGGTTTCCTCCTTTAGTATTTTGGCAGGTAAATTTTCACATTAATAAAAAGAAAAAGAGTGTATCACTAAAATAATATATATATGTAAAATAGATGCTTCGTCAAGCATTCCCACAATTCTCTCAAACTGGACAAGGAGGTATTCCAATGCAACAAGATGCTGAAGAATGTTGGAGTGAAATCGTGTCAGTACTTCGATCTAAATTACCTACTGATGAAGCTGCAAATCAAAACTTTGTAGAAAAATACATGTCTGGTCAAATGAGAACAGAGTAAGCGACACAATAATAACAATAATAATAACAGTAAGAATAATTATACATGGATACAAATGTATTAATTTATATACAATAGATTAAAATGTATTGAAGCACCTGAAGAAGAAAAGCAAATTACAACTGAACCATTTTCTAAATTAGGATGCCATATTTCTATTTGTAAGTAAAAAAAAAAGGTTACATATTATAAAAATAGAATAAATTATAGTTTTATTTTTATTAATTCATCCTTATTTTATTTTATTTATTTTATTTTTATTCTAGCTACCAATTATATGGTTAATGGTATTCTTGAGGTAACATAAATATTATTATTATTACTGCTATCATTATCAATATATTTACTTCGATATATATATATATATTTCTTTTAATCTTAATATACATTACAATACTCTTTTTCTTTCTTTTTTCTTTCTACCTTTTAGTCATTAAAAGAAGAAATAGAAAAAAACTCACCAAGTTTAGATCGTACAGCCAAGTATGAACGTAATTCACGTATTGAAAGATTGCCAAAATATCTAACTGTCCAATTTATCCGCTTCTTTTGGAAACCTCAAGAAAGAATTCGAGCCAAAATTTTACGTAAAGTAAAATATCCATTGGAATTTGACGCTACTGAATTATGTACACCTGAGCTTCAAGCTAAATTTACAAAAGCAAAAAGTAAATTGAAGGAAATTGAAGATGAAAAAATACAAAAGAAACGTGATGAAAAAAGACGTAAACTAAATTTAGACGAAGATCAACCAACTGCTTCTACGTCATCGGAAAACAGTAATGACAACACTAACATTAATGACAAGAGTAATATTGGCGGTGATAAAGATAAAATCAATTGGAACGATTATTTGGATCCTAGTTTAGTTAATGATGTTGGGTGTAATCCTACCGGTCAATATGAATTATGTGCTGTCCTTACTCATGTTGGTAGATCTGCTGATTCTGGACATTATATTGGTTGGGTGAAAAAAGCTGATGATGAATGGTTTAAATTTGATGATGATAAAGTATCTATGGTTCGTGATGCTGATATTGAAAAGTTGGATGGTGGTGGTGATTGGCATACTGCTTATATTGTTTTATACAGAGCAAAGAA
The DNA here is from genome assembly GCA_025201675.1 of Cunninghamella echinulata. NCBI lineage: Eukaryota > Fungi > Mucoromycota > Mucoromycetes > Mucorales > Cunninghamellaceae > Cunninghamella > Cunninghamella echinulata. The sequence goes on from MU611938.1 coordinate 41,318, forward strand.
ATTGGAATAAACATAATAATAATAAAATAATAAAAATGCCCTTTTTTTTTTTTACTGTTTAACTGTTTTGATATATATAATAATAAAATTCCATTAGACTATACTAAGTTCTTCAAAAATCGTAATGCGGGGATTGTTTTGATCTCGTTAAAAAATAGCATTTTTTTTTTTTTATATTTTTATTTTTTAACGAATGATGATTTTGTTTTTCATCACTACATTTTTTTAATCACAGTTCCCCCACACGATGAGAGAGAAAAAATTCAAGGTCCCTTTTTTTCTATTGTTTCATTCCTTCCCCCCAAAAAAAGTGACTATTGTAGTGATCTTTTTCTCTTTTTGCTGTCTGACTCTCTCTTATATGGAGATTATTTGATTGACCAATAAAGATTAAAAGATTAATATAAGATAACAGTAATATTTTATTGTTTTTTGAATGTTGATTTTCTCAAGAAAAAATAAAAGATTAAAAAAACTTACAGAATATTTTATTTTTAAATATTAGAGATCGTCATCGATAGTGAAATGATAAATAAATCAAAAAAAATAAATTATATTGAATAGTATATATACAAATATATATACATTTATATTTTTATATGCTTTTATTATTTTATTTTTTTATTTTTTTCGGGGGAGAGACTATTTTTTTTTTCGCGATCGTTTTTTTCTTTTTATAATCGAAAATTCATATCATTGGTATTAAATTGAGTTTTAATATGAACATAATATGTTAAAAAAAAAGTCGTACAAATGTATTAAAATTAACTATTAGGCTTTTGAATAAAGTGATGTAATCAATAATTGTTTTATAAAATAGATAGCTTCTTCCCCCCATTTCTCGGTTTTATTTGTATTTATATGTTGCTGGCTTCTACTTTAGGAATGATGATCTATAAGCATTATTATGATTATACGGAATACTCGGATGAAAAATAATATATATTATATATAAATAAATATAAACTCTTAATCATTCTTTTTTTTTCATTCCTTTCTTCTTTCTCTTTTTCTTTCATATTTTTTCTTCTCACTTTTTCTTTCTTTATATACGGTCAATTTAGCAAATAATAATAATAACAATGGCAGTTACTACTGATATTCAACATATTCATTTACCCGGAGAAAACCCCACTCATCCTGGCTTATTCCAAGTAGAACGTCAAGGTACACCCGAACAATTTTCAAGTAAACTTGTGGCTCAATTAAATTATTCAAAAGGGTCTGTTGTTGTCGATTTAAAAGGATTAACACCTGGACCTAAAAGATATTCCTCTGTTCAAGTTTCCAAGACAGAACATGTTGAATTAAATAGTGATTTAGTATTTATGAATCATTCTTGTGACCCTTCTATGCACATGGATGTAGATCGTATGGCCATAGTAGCCTTGAAAGATTTGAAAGTAGGTGATGAAATGACTTTCTTTTATCCATCCACTGAATGGGACATGGCTCAACCTTTTGCTTGTTGGTGTGGTTCATCTAAATGTATTGAAACTGTAAAAGGTGCTAAATATATTTCCACTGAAGTTTTAAATCAATTTGTACTTAGTAATCATATTAAAGAATTAATTAAGGAACGTGATCAAGCATAAAAAAATATACAAAATAAGACGCGTTTTTATTTCAACTGGATTGAGAAGAATAAAAAAAATATAGTATATATAAAATAAAAATAAAAATAAAAATAAACTGAATTTTTTTTTAAAGTTTACTAAAGTACTGTTTAGAAGCTGCTTGTAATTGAATTCTTGTTTTTTCTATTAATTTCGGATGAAATTCAACTAATTTTTCCAACATAGTTTCGCTTATACATGATTCTATTATTATAATAAAGTAATAAAAATAATAAAAATTAGTAAGAGATTATATATTATTATTATTATCAATAATAATCTTATTTTATATCTACCTGGTAATACTGTTCTTGGATGTTCATGGTATCCATCAGGAGCAACAATTAAACAGTCACCAGAATGTTCATCATTTCGAATTAATTCTAAAAATGTTTCAATAACATGATCCATAGTAGTCCAAGGTGAAGCATGCAATACCTCGGTAAAAGGATGTGGTTCACCATCTTCTCCAGCTGGAATATCAATGATATCAGTCTTTGTCCAATAGGGTAATACTAAAGTAATAAATATCGACCCAAAAAAAAATTAAGTGATGTTGTACAAATTTTTATTTTTTATTTATTTTTATATTTACCAGCATTCACCCGAATATTGACACTTGGGTAGAGATGCTCTAAACTTCTAGTCCAGCCATTGACAGCATGTTTTGTAGCAGCATAAGCTGATATACCACTATATGAGTATTAAAATAAAATATAAAGAAAAAATATTATATTAGATATACAATGGGGAAAGAGAATAAAAATAATAGTTGTGATCAACTTACGGTCCACCTAAAAAGGAAAAAATAAAATAAAAGTGTATAGTGAGCAATTATAGTGCTGTATGCATAATTACTTGCGAATACATAAAAAAAAAGAGATAGTTTTTTACCTATGATACCAGCGACAGAAGCGGTATTAATAATAACACCTCCACCTCTTTTAACCATATGCATGACAGCTACTTTATTGCCTTTAATAACTCCAAGAGTATTTACATCATGGATAAGTTTTTCGCTTTCATCTAGTTATGTAATAAAATATGAATTTATAGTTATATTATATGTAATAATAATAATAATAAATAATCACTATAATCATCATCGCCAATATAATTTATATTTTTACTTTACCTTCTAAGGGTGCCATTATACCACAAGGATTTACAGCAATACCTGCATTTAAACAAGCAATCTAAAAAAAAAGGACGAATACTATTTAGATCAGCGATTTCCCCAAATTATACCTTTTTTATTTATCACTTACATCTACACCACCAAAACGAGATTCAGCAACTTGGAATAATTTACGCAGGTCTTTATAATATCTGACATCACAATGTTGAAATAATACTACTTCGGCGCCAGTCCTTAAACAAAAAAAAAAAATACGTATAAATATGCTTGATCCTAATTTTCTTATTATCTATTCTTACTTTTTATTAAGTTGAGAAGCTGCATTTTCACCTTCTTTGGATAAAACATCACCAATAACTACCTTGACTCCTCTTTCAACCAGTGCTGTAGTAAGAGCTAATCCAATACCTTTGGATCCACCTGTAACAACGGCCACTTTACCCTTCATTAATTCTCGATCACTTTCGATATTAGACATTGTTAATAATAATAACCGGATATATATAATAACAATAATAAAATTGAAAAAGAGAAAAAAAATAAAATGAAAATATCGCCTTTTATATTTTTTTAATTTAAGTCTCAATTCACAAAGTTTGTTCATCTTTTATTATCCAAAAAAAGCATGAGAAAACTAAACCCCACATTTTTTTAAAAAAAATAAATAAATAAAAAATATTGTATAATATAATGTTTTATTTACTTTTTTTGATTTATTTTACTTTATTAATATTCCCATATTATCTAGTATTATGGTATGATTGTTTTTCTTAACAAAGAACAAAAATAATAATAATTATAACAATGTAAAAGATATACATGTAAAAAAAAAAGATATTTTTAAAACTCAGTTATTTTTTACACTTATGCCTTTACGCAAATAAAATTCTTTCTTCTTTCACTTTTTTCTTTTTTTCTTTTTTGAATTAATATTACTTAAATAAATATAATAAAGTAATATGGATACTTTAATAACTGAACGTAATGAACTTGATCAATGTCATAAAGTGTATAGAGAAACTGTAAACACCAACTTGGATTCGCTTAACAAATTATTATTAGAAGCAAAAACTAAATTATCGTCAGGTAAAAATATTCTCACTTGTAACACTTTTAAGCAACTAAAAAAATGTGTTTTATATAATTAAGTTTCTTCTCACATATATAATATATTTCACACACAATTATTTTCATTAATATATAGAGTCTTCAGAAAACATAGCAGCACTAAATAATTTAGCTAATAAAACAAAAAAATTAAAATCACAAATAAACCGTACACAAAAAGACTTTCAATCTAATTTATCAAAATTTGGAAAGGATATTGATAGAGTAAATAATATATATATATATATAAATATATAAAGATTTTTTTATTCAGTAATATATGTATAGTGATAAATCTTTACTAATTTATGTATATATTATTATTATTATTATTGTTATTATTATTATTATTATTATTTTATAGAGATTCAAACATGATGTATCGGTAATTTATCAACCTGATTCATTTAACGGGAAAGAACATTTATTACAAAGAGCTTTAGCTATGCACTTTATACGCCAAGGCCAATTTGATATGTGTGATACCTTTATGAATGAAATTTCAACTTCATCTAGTATAATACCTGACACAGTGGATATATCCGTTAACGACCCAGCTTTATTAGAAGCTGTTGATAAATTAAAAGCCCAGTTTCGACAAATGTATACCATTATTAAACAACTTGGACAAGAACATCGATTAGATGATGCTATAGAGTATATATATATAATATAATATAACATAAAAAATACAGTCTATTATTTTACCTTATCAAATTTTAATATGTATTCGTTTTTTATATTAATTTTCTTTAGATGGGCAAATAAACATAAACAAGCTTTACTTAGTTTTTCAAGTAGTCTTGAATTTAATCTATACAGGTTACAATTTATTCAATTAGTATTATCAAAGCAAAAAATGGAAGCTATACAATACGGCAAAAAGTATTTTGCTCAATTTGGTGATAAACATTTTGCAGGTAAAAAACAATAAACAAAATAGATATATAAATAATAATTATAATGATAATAATAAAAATTTAGAGAAATACCACCAACTTAAATGATTCACATATATCCCAATTATTGCTCATTATCTTATTATTAGAAATCAAACGATTAATGACATGTACTATATATGACAATATTGAAACATCACCTTATCGATATTTATGTTCACCAAATTTATGGATCGATATTCAACATGAATTTCAACGTGATTTTTGCTCCTTACTAAATATGAGTGCAGAAAGTCCTCTTTATGCAAGTGTGTATGTCGGTACTACAGCATTACCAATAATTATGAAATTACATAAAATCATGGTTGCTAAAAGAACCGAATGGAGTCAGCAAGATGAGTTACCTGTAGAAGTACCTATCAATGATGATTTAAGATATCATTCTGTTTTTGCTTGTCCGGTTAGTAAAGAACAAGCTACAAACGATAATCCACCTATGATGATGCCTTGTGGTCATGTTATTTGTAAAGAAAGTTTAACTCGATTAAGTAGAAATAGCCGTTATGGAAGGTAATTTATAAATAAAAGAGTATAGTATATATCATATACGTGTACACTAAACTGATTGGTTTATTTTTTTCTTATTATTGCTATTATTTTTATTATTTTTTAAAAAAAAATTAGAAATGCTATGAGATTTAAATGCCCGTACTGCCCTTCAGAATCTTCCGTTGATCAAGCTGTCCAAGTTATATTTTAATATCCTTTATTTTCATGTATATGATTTTTTTTATTATTTCTTTATTATAAATATCATTAATTTTTACTACACGCATATATATATTCTTTGTATTTTTTTTTTACTTAAAAAATATTGCTTTTTTTCAACGTGAAAATTAACCATCTTTTATTTTGAAATCGTTCAAACAAATTGGAGATTCCAAATCAAGTAAATAAAAAAATATTAAAATTCCGCTATCTTTTTTTTTCTCCAATAAAATTAACTTAATTTTTTTTTGATGGTTGATTATTAATATTTCAACTTTCTTTTTTACTTTTCTTCTCTCTTCTTACTTTATATCTTAATAAGTAAAGAATTAATTATATATAATGGCACCTAAAACTGAAGATATTCCTCAAGATGCTAATGAACACTGTCCAGTATGTTATGAGTATAATTTTTATTTAATGGAAAATAACTGAAATAGATATTTTACAGGGACTAACTTTTTTTTTTTTTTTTTTTGGTTGTTTTATTGATCAAACATAGGGACCTGAGAGTCAACAAGCTGGTAAAGAAGATGCTTGTGCTGGTTGTCCTAATCAACAAATTTGTGCCACAACGCCAAAAGGGCCCGATCCAGGTATAATAATTACGAAAAATAAAATAATATAATGGCAACAATAACATTAATACGATCTAAAATTACAACTCAACTCAATTATTTTTTATTATTATTGTGTATGTATTTGCATTTGTAATAGACATTCCTGCCATTAATGAAAGAATGAAACAAGTCAAGCACAAAATATTAGTATTATCTGGTAAAGGAGGAGTGGGAAAATCCAGCTTTACGTCACAGTTAGCATTTGCATTATCACAAGAAGAAGATCAACAAGTTGGAGTTATGGATATAGATATTTGTGGACCTTCTGTACCAACGATCATGGGTGTTGTAGGTGAAGAAATACATCAAAGTAATACAGGATGGCAACCCGTTTATGTACAAGATAATTTAGCAGTGATGAGTATTGGATTTATGTTGCCTGATAAAGATGATGCAGTTATTTGGCGTGGACCTAAAAAAAATGGCTTGATTAAGCAGTTTTTACGAGACGTAGAGTGGGGTGCTTTGGATTATTTAATTGTGGATACACCTCCTGGTACTTCTGATGAACATTTATCGGTCAATACTTATTTAAAAGAAACTGGTATAGATGGTGCAGTGATCATTACAACTCCCCAAGAAGTGGCTTTACAAGACGTTCGAAAAGAAATTGATTTTTGTAGAAAAGCAAATATTCCTATTTTAGGTCTTGTGGAAAATATGTCTGGTTTTGTATGCCCTAATTGTCATGGTGAATCTGTCATATTCCCTCCTACTTCTGGTGGTGCAAAGGCTTTGGCTGAAGAATTAAATATTGAATTATTAGGCCGTATTCCTTTAGACCCAAGAGTGGCTAAAAGTTGCGATATGGGCGTTTCCTTTTTAGACGAATATCCTGATTCTCCTGCTTGTGCTGCATTTGAATCTATTATTGATAGTAAGTTATCGCAATAATAATTATTACCTTAACAACGATAATAGTACATATAATCATAATTGAATATCATATTCATTTTCTCTTCTTTTCCTTTTTTTTTTCTTATACTTGTTTTTAATATAGGATTACACGATCTTTTAGACTAGATATATATATATATATATGTACATGTATGTATGTATTCATTTTTATTTTTATTTTTAAAATTACTTTATGTATGATATAAACGTTTTTTTCACTAAACTAATTTGATAATGATCTAAACTCTACTTTTCCTTAAATAATAATATATATCATTATGTAAATAAATATCCCTGATCACGTAGATTCAGCTTGTAAAGATGATCTTTTTTTCTTTTTGCCATGACGTGAACTATTTTTATCATTGGATGGTTTATATAAGCGATATAAATTGAGTGTTTCATCAAATGCTACATTTGTAACTTTCTTTTGCCATTGTAAAGGAGGAATCAATTCCACTATAAATATTTTCTTAGCTTCTTCCATAAATTTGTCTTGAGCAGCTTGATTACGAAGTTCACTTAAACAAACGATTATAGTTTCTGGATCGGCTAATTTATCCATGGTAGCCACTAAATCCATTGCACTTGCTTCCGAATAAATACAATCGCAAGCTAAAATATAATCAATTTTTCCATCTGATTTGATGTGTTGAATAGCTTCATCGTCATTCCATAATAAAGGCTCAATAGTGATTCCTTTCGTTGCATCGGTTGTTTGATTCTCACGTCTTCCAGTGATGGAATGTACCAAGATATTATTGGCTTCCACATTTTTTTCTAAAGTTGGTACTAATTCTTCAATATCCGTCATCATAATATGTTCTACACCAAGTCGATGAAGCATTAAACCAAGTAAACCAACCCCTGCGCCTAATTCTACCCATTTTTTATCATGATTAAGATGGATCCATTCGTGTCGATCCCCACGTCGTTTATGAGCTATAGCATGAAGAGCATCAAGATAGCTACAGAATACAATAGAGCTAAGCCATACATAACCGCCAAGGTAATTTGAATGTGGATCTTGAACTAATATGATATCATGTTCTCCTATATGAATAGTCAGTTTGTCTGCATTTTGAAGTTCCCAACGATCTAACTTGGTCAAATGTCTTACATAATGTTGACCATCTTCCCAGCCTTCTACTGTTGCGATAGGTTTTTCTTCAATATTACCTGATCCTTTTCCCATACATAAATATTATTTTAAAATATCTTATTTACGTGTTTTATTGGTTTAATAATAGTAAAAACGATTAAAATAAAACAAAAGAAAAAGTAGAAAAACGATTTTTTAAAAAACTCTATTTTTTTAAAACTCAAATACTTGAAAAAATTTTTTAACCTTTTTTTTTCAACCTTTTTCTTCCCTCTTTTTATTATTATTATTTTTATATTATTATCAAAAAAATAGAGTTAAGTATTATAATAATGGCATTAGAAAACAATATCAATATTACCAAAATAGATAATAACAGAATAGAAATGGATGAAAATAGGATTGAACAGCATATACAAAGAGCTAAAGAAGTGATCAGTAAGGATATTAAAGAAGTACCATCTTTTTGGGTTAATAAATATAAAAATGAAGCAGCAAAAAACTGGGATATATTTTATAAACGAAACACTACCAAATTTTTTAAAGATCGACACTGGACAGATCGTGAATTTAAAGAACTAGCATATGAATCAGGACAGCAAGATCATCAAAAAACAATCACCACTTGTTTAGAAATTGGTTGTGGGGTTGGAAACTTTTTATTTCCAATATTAGCTGATAATAAAAATATGTTTATTTATGCTTGCGATTTTTCAAAACGTGCCGTGGATATGGTGAAAGAAAACGAACAATATGATGAAGAACGTTGTAAAGCATTTGTATGTGATATTACCAAGGACTCTTTGACAGATAATGTACCTGAAAATGGATTGGATTTAGTATCAGCCATCTTTGTTTTATCAGCAATTCCACCTGAAAAATTACATATAGCTATAGAAAATATATTTAAAGTATTAAAACCTGGTGGTCAAGTCCTGTTAAGGGATTATGGAATCTATGATGAAGCCCAAGTGAAATTTAGCTTAACATCGGATAAAAAATTGGATGAAAATTTATATGTAAGACAGGATGGTACTATGAGCTATTTTTTCTCTTTGGATGATCTTCAATCAAGATTTGAAAACGTTGGCTTTAAAACTATCAAAAATGAATATGTTTATCGTGAAACTAAAAATAGAAAATTGGAGATGGCAGTGGATCGTATATTTGTTCAAGCTAAATTTCAAAAACCATAAACTTTTTATTTTTTTGACATTTTGTATTTTGTATTTTTATTTATAGTAAATATCAGTTTTCCATATGAAAAATTTAATGTAAAAATAAATTTTGAATTTTTTAATGCTAAAATAGAATTATACATATTAAATTAATAAGCTTTTGATTGTTGTTTAATTTCTTGTAATATAAATATAGTTTTCTATTTTATTTTTTACAATTTTGTGACATTTTTTAAAATAATGCAAATTCTTTTTTTTATTTCTTTTCAGTTTTATTAGGTCTATTATACTCGCATTAATCTTCAAAAAAATATAAATCTTGCTTAATTTTACTCTTAGAATGAACCAAGTCCAAAAGCATATTTGAACTAGAAAAGGCATTATAAATTACAAAAGCATACTTGAACTATTAAAGATATTAGAAACTATCTTGACACAAGATAAAATGTGTTTTTATGTCTTATAAATATTAATCGTGATAATACTGTTGTTTGGTTTTTAACAAGAATAAGAAACATTTTTATACTTTAATAGTCGTGTCATTAAAAAAAATAAAAAATCTGAGTTTAAAACTTGATACAGTATAGACTGTGTTGTAGGTAAATGAATGTAGAGACATCTTGGGCTACAAAGAAAATATAAACAAAAACTTAAATACCAAGAAATCTAGCAAAAAGAATTAAACAAGATATACCCAATTATAATAGGTAAACATCAAGGAAAGAACGCAAGGTATATCTCTTGTCGAATTTTAATGTATATTCTAAAGCTAAATTAGGATCTAATGAATGAAATGAATGATACTATTAGTAAAGATGGCTTAAATATAAAGTTGACACTACAAGTAATGAATTACTGACGGTAGTCATCAAAAAAAAAAAATAGCATAATGGTAAAGCAGAGCGTTATTAACACTTACTTTCAACTGAGCAAAAAAGCTTTCTTTATCACACACAAAAGTGCTAAAGTTAACAGTAAACAAAAAGATGGTATTGAATCAACGAAGTTTTTTTAAGAATTAGCAGTAATATCTTCACAATACTAACTAATAAATAAATAATTTGATATTACGCATTGCCATCCTATACAACGCTTACCTTTATCAATTATTTCTTTATGCTAAAATAGACAATATTTAAAAACTAAAGATTAATATCTCTAGGCGAAAATGAAGATGATAATCAATGATTACAAATAAACCTTAAAAATATTCCTTTTATTAATTTGCATAAATACATTCAATTTTTTTACTCTTTTATTTTATTTTACACTTTTGTACATATATTCAGTATTAATACTTATTCAAAGGTTAAATATATATATAAATATATCAAAAATGATAAGAATAAACATTTAAATCCATTAGTAGGTGTTTTTTAAGCGTGTGTCGTATGTGTGTGTATAGATGTTCTAATACAAAACAAATTAAAATTCTCAATAGTTTGATCCAGAAACGACAATCTTTTGTGTAACGTAATTACTGAACAAAAAAAGGACGAGTAGTTTACTAATAATGCTAGATTTTAAAAAATATAAATGACATGTTCTTTTATGTTTCGCATATATGAGGTGAAATAAAGTATACGAATAACCGTTCTATAAAAAAACAATTTCTTCCAAAAAAAACCGGAGTTTTAAAATGATCACAAAAACTATTTTTTCCAATTTTTTTCTCAACCTCTTTTTTTTTTTTTTTGCATAGTTTTCTTGTGTTTATTTTTTTTTCTCTTATTATTATTATTTCGGTGGGGTTATTTTTGTTAACTTATTATTATAATGGCTTCCGATAAAATGTAAGCACATTTGAAATAATAGTAGGGACATTTTTTTATTGTTTAATAATATCAATATTTATTTCAACCCATTTTGTTTTATTTATTTTTAAAATAATGGTAGTGAATATACCCATTGTTTACAAAGTGCTATCGATCGGTTTAAAGATATATGTAGTCTTACTGATTGGTCATTAATAAAAACGGAAACTGTTACAAAATCTAATACTTCATTAAAATTATGGAAAAATAATAATATAGTAAAAGTCGATCTAAATGAAAATCAGCCTTATAATTTATGTGATTGGCGTAGTATACTTGAAACTGATGGTCCTTATGGTTGTAAGTTAGGAATATCAAATAGTATTTTACTATTACTATTATTATTATTAGTATCCAAGATAAAAAAAAGAGAAAATAAATAGTCATAAAAATATATAGTGATAATTAGAATAATATATAGCAAAAAGAACTAAAATAGGTATCATTTGATATGTATGCTTTTTTTTAACATTTTATTATTTGTTATTATTTATAGGGCATCAGATGGTAGAAAAAAGACAAGTGATTACACGTTTAGATAAACATACAAGTGTGTATAAAGTAAAAATGAAAGATAAATGGGAAATAGGGTAATATTAAATATCAATTAATGCATAAAAAAATAAAAAGATAGTGATCAATTTTAAAAAACGATTTTATTTTTTTGGAACGATAATAGATCCAAGGATCGCAAAGTCATAGAACAGGTAATACAACATACAAACAGTTTACGATATTATTCAATCGGAGTAGAACAAGATGACCTTTTACAAATGGTCTGTTTAGATATTCAGAGTCGAACCAATCAAACCAACCAATACTATCATGTGACATGTTACCTCCAATGGAAAATAGATGTACAGAGTACCCCACCTACACATTTATTTGAAGATTACATGTTATCAATGATTACAGCATCTTTAACTACTTTGGGTACTTGTGATCCCATCCCATATATTAGTCGGCAAGATCTTGGCATTGATATAGGATTAAATGAATATGATTCAGCAATGCGTACTTTAAAGATTGAATATCAATACCAACCCCACCTTTCGGATAATATAGATGTAAATACAAACATAAGAGCAAAATCGCCTACAATTGATATACAAAAATCCATATTACCTCCTTTACATAGTCGATCATGGGGTCAACAGGAGTTATTATTATCTTCATCTTACTTAAGGAAAAATGAATTTATGTCATCATCGTTAAGGTTAAACCCATCTTCACCTGGAAGTTATGCTCGTAATATACAAGGATCAATGCCACTTTCAAGAAAACTATCTTTTACATCTTCTGATAAAAATAATGACGTATCTTCATCATTATTATTCACTTCAGATATATCTAAAAAAGGGAGTCAATTGGATATTGAATTTGATGGATCTACAACTTCAGTTGCCCATTTACAATTACGGTTATTTTATGCGAATGGGGAAGAAATTGATTCTTTAGTAGTCAATCAATTTACTCAATTATGTTTGCGATGTTTTAGACATTCAGACATTGCATGTCGATATACATTAGCTTTACAGCACCCTACCACATTAATAGATGATTTAAAACTCTCCGAAGATACATTACTTACTATACATTTAACATTAAAACTTGAAAAAAATAAAAAGGGTATGGGATATAAATTGGATAGCATGGAAGGCAGCAGTAATAAAGTGGATGCTTCATCATCATCGTTAATACAACTCTTTTTAAATGAGAAGCAATGGCCAGTAAGAGACTCTATGCCATGGGATATAGCAGTAAATAATAGCGAAGATGACAGTGATAATGATATTGATGATCAGAGACAGGATTCTACAACAATAACGTCAACAGAAAAAGACAAAATTGACGATGAGCAAGAATTAAATGATCCATTTATGTCTAGTATGGAAGATATTCACGAATTGAATAAAGTAAAGCAGCAAAATAATCCTCCACCTATTATATTTCCTACAAGGGCTAGTATGCCAAATATTTTAGTCCCTTCACCTACAAAGCCCATACATCATGATACAGTGCCAATTTTAAAAAAATCGTCTTCTGTTACGATAAATGAACTTTCAAAGTCATCAACACCAATAGGAGTCCGACCTTCAAAACCTTCCTTAACATTTGTAGATAATCAAAATAATAAGAGTACACAGCATATATTGGAAAATGATAAAAATAAAACACTTAATAATGCATCAGATACTGTAAAAAAATCAAAACCAATGCCTATTGAAATAAAGAAAGAAAAAAGTTATAAGCGGCCACTATCATCGGGGAAAAAAATCATCATTCATCATGCTGATCCTCCTGTCTTATCAAAAGCTTACCAATACATGGATACGTTACTACATAGTGATAATTGGCAAATAACTCAAAAACCCGAACAAAGTAATGGATTTGCAACTATAAAAAAAATGGATGTAGAAGGTCATCCTACAGGTGCTTTTTTTTGTGAATGTGTTTGGCATCATTGTAGTATTTGGGATGTTAAAGCTGTATTGAATTGTTCAGAAGCTAGAGAAATATGTAAGTTTTTATAAATTTGTAATTAGTATTTTTATTTTATTTTATTTTATTATAAATATCCACATAAACTCTATTGTTGCTATTTTAACAGGGGATCCAATGTTTGAAAAGGGCGAATTTATTTGTTCTGTAACTCCTTCTTGCTCCATATGGCATAGTAAATTAAAAGGGGCTTGGCCGGCAAGGTAAAATAAATAAATAATACTTATGCTAGTAATGATGAAATATATATATAAAATACTAAAACCTTTAAATATTTTATTATATTTTTGCATTTTATATCAGTCCTCGTGATTATGTAGCATTTACATCTCAATATACATCGCCTCAAAGAATAGATATTTGCTCAACATCATGTATTGGAGATACTTATGAATATTATACACTACCAAAGGAAACATCCGAATATGTACGTGCCAAGCTAGATCTTTCAGGGTGGCGATTGGATTATATGGATAGTATTAAAAAGACTACTGTATCTGTACGTTATGTATTACAAACACATTTTCAAGGCTGGATTCCATGGTACTTATTAAACCAATTAACAACACAAGCACCTAACGTACCTACATCTGCCTATCAGTTTTTCAAAAAACATGGTGCACCACCTAGTTTAGAAGAGCTTGAATTAGCCACTATGCAACAATTACGTTATGATCATATAAGGAAACATTGGCGTTGTGAATATAGTCGATCTATTACAATGGGAGAAGAAGGGCCTACTAAGTCAACAGTTCGATTGGATAGGCGCCGGTGGGCATATTTTTCGTCTCAATATAATAATGGTACAGATAGCAGTCATTATAATGTTACGATTGACCCTCCCCCATCTTCTGTCATTGCACAAGTTAGAAAGGATGACCCTTATGGTGTATGGCTAATGATAGAACATGATGAATCCTTCATTATTCCTATACGGGCTAAAATATTAGTCCTTATTAAGCCTAATTTACCATTACAACAAGTATCAAAACAAAAACAACAGCAGCAACAACAACTACCTAAAAAACAAAGAAAGAGGGAGGTATCTTTAGTTGTTAACGGTGTAACAAAACCTATAGAGAATGATCATAACACATTAAATGATGAATTAGATTCATTTGACGTAGATGAAAATGAAAAGTCAATCAGTAATAATAATAATAACAATGGCGATGGTAACAATTCAATAGCTATTACATCTTCTCCAACAGCATCACCAAACTCTTCTACAGCCTTTACATCTTCGGTACCAATCTCACCATCTACTTCTTCGACACTGATATCCGATGATAAGTTGCTTGAACAGTATATACAGCAACTTTCAATAACACCCATGGAACAAGCTCAAGCTGCATTTTTATTTTTAAAGCGTATGGATGAACAATTTGGATGGACAGTTGTGTCAGATAAACAAGGTTTAAGAATCAATAAGCGTTCAGGATCTAAAGTATCAGCTTCTAAAGAAAAAAATGAATTAAATACAGCTTTACCGACATCATCATCATCTTCTTCTTTAAAAGATCGTCATTATCTTGATGTACCAGAACCTTACGTCATTTATAAAGCGTCCAAAGTGATTGAAAAATATTCTACTGAGGAAGTTGCTTCTGTTATTACTAATATATCTGATTCTAGGTTGGCTTATGATTCCTCTGTAGAAAACTGTTCAGTCATTGAACCAATTCAACGTGGATGTCAAATAGTCCGGCAAGAAATTAAATCTGTTTTTCCATTCAAGTAATATATATATATATATATGAACATATAAATTTATAGTTTATTAAATATTTAAAAATATTATTACGGTTTTTCCCTTTATTTATCTATTTATTCTTAGATCTCGTGAACTATATATGGTTTCATGCACAGCCATTGAAAACATTTGTGGTCCACCATCCTCGCAACGAATTTTATATGTAGAAAGTTCATTAGATATACCAATATTAAAATCTAGCAAATTACCAAGAGGAAAGATGTTTGTGTCTGGCTGGCTTTTAGAACCTATTGATCCATACACAACAGCAACAAATCATCCAATTCCTTCTATGCGGGCTACATATATCGTTGCACTTGATTTAGGAACTTCTATTCCATCTTATATTAGCAATATGGTAGCAAACGGTATTGCTTCTAAGAAAATTCAATGGGTAGAACGTTATTTGAAAGAAAGAGGCCCTTTGCCTTATTTGATTTACCCTTTACCAGCTGCTGGATTAAAGAACAACAAATGCGTTGATATTCAGCTATTGGATAAAGACAGAAACAGTAATAACGATACAATAACTACGGATAGTATGAATGATAAATTAGATGGCAGTAAAAATGATACTGATGATAATGAAAGAAGTAATATGAATCAATCTTTTAATAAAATAGCAATGGCATCTAAAACAACAATGATTACTACGGGTACTCGAATGGCAACGATGAAATGGCGTGATGTTCAAGCGATATACAGTCAGCAACCATTAATTAAAGTGGTATGCCAGTGTCAGTATCAGCAACCTAAACAACTGTCATCATCATTTTCTACATCAAATGCATCTCCTATATCTTCATCAACACCTGTAACTATTCCTACAGCATCATCTCTTCATATACAACCAATTGCATCACAAAGTGCATCATGGATTGATAGACGATATAGTACCACTTCATCATCTACTCACTCATTATCCCATCAACGGCGAGGTTCATTACCTTCATCCTCTCTAACAACCACATCCTCATCATCAACAACTACAACCTCCTCCTCCTTAGCTTCTGCAGCATTGGCTGTTGCAAGGCAGCGAAAACTTGAAATGGAAAACGAAAAGAAAAACAATATCAATAACAATATAAATAGCTCTACTATTATTAGTAATAATAACAACATGATTATTGATCCTATCTTATCAGAAATTGTTGTTGATCTTCAAACATTCCCAAAAGGTTATGATGTTATGGTTCAATTTTATCAACAAAGTGATGACAGCAGTGATAGTGATGATGCCAGAGAAATGATTAAAAATGAAAAAGATTTATCTGGATTATTATGCGTTAATATATCAGAATTAACACCTACTCCCTCTTACCTCTTATTAACAACAGATAGTAGCAATAAGACACCTCCACCCGGTAAACATTTAGTTCAAATCAAATTACTATCTTCTTTATTATCACAAACAATTTTCCAGCCTAAAGATAAAGATATTTTTAATTTAACAATATCACTACAACATCATGTTCAAGAAAAGAAAAGTGAAAGTGCAACCCAATTATCGACTGGGTCTTATATAAACAATGCTAGCGATCGATTAACTGTATCCAGTATTCTTGGTGAAGATGATGAAGAAGATGAAAGTGATAATAATAATAAGCGTTCTATGAAAGGTAATGGATCTAAAAACAACGCAAGTGATAAGAAAGAGGATGATACTACTCATTGGCATGGACACGTTTATGTAGATGGAAAAAAAGTATTAAATTATGGTAAAGATATTAAAATATCCCGTGCCCAACAGGATTCACCATTGCAATCTTTATATAATTCTTCTTCTCCTTCATCAACAGTATCTATAAACAATCACCTTGACGGTAGTCCTAATGTGAACGAAAACGCTGAATCTTTATTACTACAACAATTACAATTTAAACAAAAGAACAATACTAATAACAATTTTGACATGGATGAAAGAGACAAAGATGATACTGATACGTCTTCATTATCATCTTCTTACTCTACTTCTACTGACGATGATACTTCTAACATACCTGGAGTAGATAGTCCTTATCAAGGTGTAGTTGCTGCTGCTCTTGGTGGTGTTACTGTAAGATAATAAGATAATAAATAATATAAATTATTAATATAAACATTAAAATATTAAAAAGTAATCATTAACAATACTCATATATATATATACAGGGATTTCGTATGAGAATGTTATTTCCATTTCAAAATTCAGCTTATCCTTCAAGGAATATTCAAGCTCCTCAAAAAACAATAACAGTACCTTCTACAATAAACGATAATGACACTTCGATCCAAAATATGACAGATTTGAAAGAAAATGAAATAAAAATTGAAACTAACGATAATGATATCAATACAAATGATAGTGAAACTAAGGAAAAAAGAAATAGAAGACGAACCGCTACTTTCGATGGTACAAAGCCTCAACAATCTAAAAATAATGATCACAACAATACCACTTTTACATCATTAAATATAGTGAATCCTACCTCAACTATGAATGATGGTAATAACACAATTAGTTTAACCAATTGGAATGTCGTATTATGGATCATTGTGATTTCATTATGTATCGTATGTGTTGTTACTTTATTATTATTGCAACCTAGATTAGTTACATTCGATCCACAAAGTCCAATTTATTCTCTAATTCGATTACCTTGGTTTAAAGGTTGGGAGCTTCATTTAATTATTAGCAAATCATCATCTTTAACTTAATTATATATATATATATTGTATTATAATTTTTTATATTTATTAATAAAGAATGTAAATATTGGATATAATAATAAAAAAAAACATCAATTTATAATTTTTAAAACTTGACTGCATCTTCATATTTACAAATTATTTTAATGTTTACTTAAATGTCTAAATATTCAAATAAAGCATTGAAGCAATAGGAAAAAAAACTAAACACTTTACCTTTTGGTAGATAAATACTTGAGAGTATAGTAAAATATATATTGCTCAGTTTTTGGAGCGAGGGCTCGCTCCAAAAATTGCACAAAGTATTTGTTACTTATTTACGGTTCCACTGCAAATTGTGGGACAAAACTAGAACTATATTTATTTTATTTTTTCGATTGCTTTATATTTAAAATGTGTTTTATTTTTAAATTTGACTGTTCTTTTATATTTTCATGTATATGGCACTCTCTTCCCTTGAAAAAACGATTAGTACCATTATTTTATTATCGAATAGTATGAAAACTAAACTTAAAAATAGTATATTTTTAAACTCGCAATTTTTTTAAAAAATTAGGTCAGATTTTTTTTATAATCCTCATTTTTCGCTTTCTTTTTCTTTTATCTTTTTAAAAATAAGATTATTTTTTTAATACAATAAAGAAATGGCTTTAGCACCTCAATATATTGGTACTATTAATAATAATATTACAATAAAAATAGAGAAATAAGTATTTATTTAGTGATATTAATTAAATATATATAAATATATTATGTTTAGGTCATCGCATTGGCGCGTCCACTGCACCTTATATCCTTGAAGCTTACTTAGATTACGTGGTAAATATAAAAAAAGGAATAAACAGATACTATTCATTTTAAAATCAATATTCTTAATTAGCATATTTCTTTTTTTTTTTTTCGTTACATATTATCAAAGTGTCCATTTTCTGCTAAGATTTATAAAAAGCTTCGTAATGTAAGTGCATAAAGAAAAAGATAAATAGGAAATAAAATAAAAATGGCTACTATTTAATAGAATATTTAATAGTGTTTGTAATAATAATATTAATAATAATAACAATAATAATAATAATATACTAGGAAGTGATCCCTTGGTTAGATAGTGCCCACCCCAATAAGGTTCAATTTATATTTAGACAACAAGTTCAACCTTGGCACGCCAGTTCCACCTTGGTCCATGAAGCTGCTTTAGCTGTTGAAAAACTATCTCCTAATGATTTCTTTACTTTTAGCGATCAACTCTTTGCCCATCAACAAGATTACTTTGATGAAAGTGTGGAATTAAAATCTCGTCGTCAACTAGTTGAACAAATTGCCGATTTGATTGTATCGACAACATCCATTAAAAATAAGCAAGACGTGTTGGATTTATTGGTAAATGATACCCCAGAAAACAAAGGTAATCAAATTACAAATGACTTAAAGGTCCAAATCCGTTTTGCTAGACAAAATAGCATCCATGTTAGCCCTACTGTTACTTGGAATGGCATTATTGATAATTCCGTATCCTCAGGTTGGGATTTAAACCAATGGCAACAATATATTCAGTCTAAACTTTAAATAATAACAATAATAATAGTCCAATACAATATTGATTATATATGTTTAAATGTTTATTCTTTCTTTTTTTTATTGTTTTTTATTTTTTATTTTTAAAATAATGAAAATGACAATACATATATCAATAAATAAATCTCTACTATTTTTTTAAAAAAATGTTTAACCAAAGAGTTTAGAGAAAGCTTGTTTTTGTTTTTGTTTTTTTAATTGAACTTTTTGTTTAAGAGATTGTAATTCGCGTTTGATGGCAGCATCTGAAGCATCGCGAGCAGCAGCTTTTTCTAAATCATCAATAGCACTTTCTTCATCCTTTAACATAGCTTTAGCAAGACCACGACGGAAATAAGCCTTAGTGATATCAGCAGGTTTCAATAAACTTTCGTCATAATCCAAAACTATGGTAGTAGCGGTAACGGAATCCTTTGGACGATTCAATTTGAGACCACACATAGCTTTATTTAAATAACAAGGGATTTTCACAGCAGCAAATTTAGCAGGTAAATCTTTAGGATCTTGGTCATCAAAAGCTGGCTTTTCGTTAAGGTAACGAATGGCTTTATCATATTTTTTGAATGCAAGTTCATAATCGGCTTTTTTGAAATAGTCATTCCCAATGGCTTTTAATTTTGTAGCAATATCTAAAAGTTGATCATTAGGAATACCATTTGGATTTTCGTCTTCAGGGAAATCCTCATATTTATCACCATCGGCAGGAACAGGGACACCATCATCTTCACCTTCAGCAAGTTCACCACAATTAGCAATGATTACATCTTGTAATGGTTTATCACTAGAAGTAGGTTGGTTTTCAATCATACGCACAACACCTTTACCTTTTAATACTTTACCAAAGACGACGTGTTTATTATCTAAATGAGGAGTGTTAACTGTGGTAATAAAGAACTGACTTCCATTTGTATTTGCACCAGCATTGGCCATAGATAATAAGAAGGGTTGTTCATGTTTTAATTCAAAATTTTCATCTTCAAATTTTTCTCCATAAATACTTTCTCCTCCTGTTCCATTTCCATTTGTAAAATCACCACCTTGACACATAAAGTTCTATTTATAAAAATATTTAGAAAATGTGTGCGTATGTGAGTATTTTTTTTTAAAAAAAAGAATCAATACATCGGTATTTTTTCCTTTTTTCATTCTTGGATCCGTAAGTATTTTATTTTTATTTTTATTTCTGTTATTGTTATTATTTTACCTTGATCACACGATGGAAAGAGCTTCCTTTATAAGTTAAAGGTTTACCAGCTTGTCCAACACCCTTTTCACCTACAAAATATATAAATATATTAGTAGAACTAAAAGTTAGTATAGATATTTTTAATCATTATTTTTATTATGATCGTTTTTAAGGAAAAATTGAATAAATAAAACGCGAATATCACTTATTTACCTGTACACAAGGCACGAAAGTTTTCAGCAGTTTTAGGTACAACATCAGCAAACTATATGAATATACATGTATATATAAAAATGAATATTAAAAATATATATTATAAAGCAGCTCATATTTCAATTTTTTATCTTTTTCTATTTCTTATTTTTATATGTTACCAATTCAAACACAATGCGACCTTCAGGTTTGCCACCAATAGTAATATCAAAGTAACTACAATAAAATAAAAGTAATATAATATTAAAAAAAAATAACATACTATTATTTTATTTTGTTTTTAAAAAGTTGAAATGGATTACTTACACACGTGGATTAGGCATTATAAATTAGTACTCTTTTAAAAATTAAATAATAAAGCTTATTAAATAAAGAAGAAAAAGAAAAAGTTGTAAAGAGAAAGAGGAGAAATTTATCTAAATTTTCAGAGAAAGTTCGAGATAAAATTAGGACGTCAAAAAAAAAACTGAATTTAAATTTATATATATACTTTTGACTGTTTGTCTGATCATTAATAAAATCTTTAGCATAATCGTTCCATGTTTGGTCTTTTTTTAAAAAATTTTTATTATTATTTACAGATAAGTTACAAGTTATAGAGGAATGATGGATAAAAAAAGGAAAAAATAATAATAGTAGTAGTAATAATATGTGATAATAATGATAATGATATTAAATAAATAAATAAAATAATAATAAGCGAATAAAATAAAACAAAAAATAAAAAATAGTATAATCTTATCTAATAGTCGAACATGTATATATTGCGAGTATATTTTTCTTCCTCATGTTATAATCTTTTCTCTTTTTTTTTTTTTTTTTTTTTTTTTT